>RJWM01003301.1:0-115095 GCA_004363535.1 Dasyprocta punctata | reverse complement strand
GTCACCGAGGTGAGGGATGAACCTGGGTAGTGGCAAGGTTCCAACACGCAGGTCTTTGTTTGCCACACTGAGCAACGATAGGCCTGTGCAGCATACACAACCATGCAATTTCTCTGGTCCACTGTATTACTTACCCTTGCAGTGTCAATTAAACATCACGACCTTGGACTCCATGAGATATGTATTAAAAGATTAGGACATTTAAATGTGGGCCTCAGGCATAAATGTGTAACAATTTCCTCAGGTTCTTTTACCCCCATGAAAGCTTGGGAATCGTAATGTGATAACTGGAAATTTTTAAGCAATGAAGGAACTTGTTTTCTCTGTGACTTGGAAAGATTGCTCATGCTTTGTGAGTGTGGTGGCAGTATGATGAAGGCCTCTACAAGGGAGAAAAGAGAGTTAATGAAAAAAGCTAGAGAAGACACAAGCAAATTCGATGCTTAACTGGATTTAAACAAAATTTTTCACCTAGGGATACTCTACATTTCTCAGATGAGTCAAACTATGAGTAAAAACTACATCAATGTATTCCCCAAACTGGGTCCTACTATTATAATTCCATAAATACAGTACATAGATTAAGGGGTTTTTTTGTGTGTGTGATAATTGCAGTGACTCACAAGTGTCTTCCCTTGGTGTAAAAAAAATGCTTATGACTCAAACATGAGTCAAAAGTACTTAGAATCTTTATTTGTACCTGTTTTCTTGTTGTCAATAGACTCCCCTCATGTCGTTTTGTTCGCGATGCAATGGAATTGATTTTGAGCAACTCAAAAGTCATTTAATTAATTGCATTCAGTTTCAATTATAATAATTAATTAATCCAAGCTATCTAAAATTATGCCTAGATGCAATTAGCCATCCACAACTGTAATAGTGGGCAGATGGTAGGCGCCTAGCACTGGTAAGGGAGCAGTGCGTGGGTATTCATGCATTGCCTGCAGGTTAGATATACTTCATAATTAAGCTACTTTTTTTTTTTTTAGCTAAACAGCTTACATAGATTATATCTTTAAATCAAAACAGCATTTTAGGCCTATAGCTACATAATGGAAAGGTGGATTTCAAATTGCTCAAATTTCATAGATCATTGGAATCATTTTTGTCTGTTTTTTAAAATAGCTACACAATTACTCACGTTTGTGGGTCACAGTGTGTTACTTTAACACCTGCATATGTTATGCAGTGATCAAATCAGGACAATTAACATATCCGTCACCTCAAGCATTAGTCATTATAGTAATTTTTAAGTGAGGGTTTCTCTAATATCTTTCTGTCAGCCTGTCAGTCTAAGTCATTTGTAGGATATATTTAGGCCAAGGTTTAATCTCCTCTTAAGTTTAAGGAAAATTTTTTTTGTTTGTTTTTGGTAGAAATACCTGAGGAACTCATTCAGAACTGGAAGACAAGAAGTTATATTGCTGCAAGGGAAGTGCAAAATCATTAGACAACAGCTCTACTCTTTCCTTTGGAATGTGATTTTGTAAGTATAGTCACTCCATTTTTCCCTGTGTAGACTAATTTCCTTGGCAAAGCACTTTTCTTTGGGACATTAATCACTATGCTGTTTTAAGTTTAAAAGGAGACATTACCAATGAATAGCAGTTACTCAGCAATGTTGGTAGCAAAGTTTTCTGCTCTAACCATGTCTTTTATTCTAGTCTAGCTCACCTGAGCACCCTAAAGCCAGAGAACAATTGGAAGATCTCATTGGACTTTCAGCCTCACTTCATCTGTTCACTTATTTTTTGTTTGTTTGTTGAATTATTTCCCCTCTTGTTTTCTACTCCACTCAAAATCCAGTCAACTTGGAAACTGCTTACCTTCATCTCTATTTCAAGTCTTGAGCTTGAAAGTAATAGCATTCAATTTCTCCAGCTCTGACACAAAGTATTGACTAAGGTGCTGATTATTCTTTCTTTCTGTATTTCATCCCACTTCTAGATTAGTTGAATACTCTCCAGCTTGCTCTAATTCTAAACTATGGAAAGTTCCTTAATTTTTTTCTTAAATGAGTTTGTCTAGACTTCAGGAAGAACTAGATATTCTTGCTTTTGACCTGTAGTTGCTGAAGCATGTTCCTTGCTACAAATATCTGTCAGCCCTTGCAAGTGATACGTAGTCACTAAACCTGCAGAATAGAGAACTTCCACAGCTCCATAGCCACTCTTATGCTTCCTGTCCCAATCTCCTAGAATTTTACCTGGGTTCATGATAGAGAGAATTGTGAACTCACAAAGACAACAGCATGGAAGTTGAAGTTTCTCATGTTTCTACAGACTACCACATAATTTTTGTAATAGAGTCTATCCGGCTGAGAGTTTTCAAAGAAATTCCCAACTGCTTAGCCACTCTAGTGTAGTGGTAGCAGAGTAAAGAGCAGTTCCAGTTGTTTACTCAAGAATGAACCGGAGCCAGGCATGGTGGGATAAGCCTGTAATTCCAGCCCTTTGTTGGCTAAGGCATAAGGATCACTGTAAGTTCCAGGCCAGCCTGAGGTACATAGGTAAGTTCAAGACCAGCAAGCATAACATAGCAAGAGACCCTGTCTCAAAACAAACAAGCAAGCAAGCAAAAAACAAACACTAGTTATCAGGAGATGCAATATCTGGTTTAGCAGAAAACCCCAAGTTATTCAGTCTTTATCTGCATTTATCTAATGGTAAAGCCAACCATCCAACAAAATGAATGAGATCTCCTGATCTAGGCATGAGAAATCCTTATTTTACTTGTAAAGGAAGTTCTTCCACCTTCTTCCTTACACATACCCACTATTTGGGAATTTTTGCTTATTAGGGTACCCACCAGGAAGTTACCTATTTTTCTGTTTACAAATTTTGTATTCTTTCCTGTGAGGAAGATTCTGCATTACATAGTGAATATACAATTGTCAGTATGGGAATTATTGCTCTTCAAGAACTTGAATTTTAGTGGAAAAGTAAAATACATGAAAATATCAAGTAGATGCATATGTAACAAAGAAGGGCTAAAAGAGGGGCTATGCAACTAGAAACCGTACTCATAAGTGAAATAAATATGACTTGCATGTGTAAACACCATATTGTCACGCTACTGTAAAACACCAAAAGAGTAAATAAGATCCAAAAGGTACAATAGATATAGTAAAAGGGAAAGAAACTTCTCAAAGGGAAAGTATATTGTTCAATCAATCTTGCATGCCTGTATCTCAGAACCTAGGCAATTACTTTGAAGATAACAATATGCAATATAACAACCGTTGTTAAATTCCTATCATCTTGTTTTGAAATCCTGTATCATCATCATTGTTGTTGTTGTTGTCATTTTGTTTTTGTTGATGTTTTTTAATTGTTTGCTTCTTGATTTTTCTGTTTTTTTCTATTTAAAATAAAAATAAATTATCTTACATATACATATGTACAGATTTATATCTTTTCCTTTTCCCTTCCCTCCTTTCCCCTTTTCCCTTCCCAATTACTTTTGCTCTTCTGGAAGTACATAGTATTTATTATAGATTTTGGATCATATATACTTTTTCAGTTTCTTACACTAGGGAGACAATACGGTATTTACACACGTGAGTTTGATTTATCTCACTTACGAGTATGGTCTCAAGTCATGTCCATTTACTTACAAAAGTCTCAATGTATTGAGACTTACAAAAGTCTCAATGTAATCTTTCTTAATAGCTGAGTAGTACTCCATTGTATAACTAAAACGAACATACTGCTGAATGTATTAGTTATTTAGAAAGAACAATTAATACTCATATGATTAGATCAATTTTACATGTCTATATCTGTTAAGGTAAACAACCATTTTGAACATAACGATATGCAATATTGCAACTATTGTCAAGTTTCTATCATCCTGTTTTGTAAACCTGTAATGTTACTATTGTGCATTTACTCTAGTCGTTTGTTTGTCTCTTTAGCTTTTTGTCTTTCTTATATGTGTCTTTTTTCTTTCTCTTAAATAAAAAATAAATAAAATAAGATAAATAAAATAAAAAGAAAAAAAGCTGCAGAGACACTAAGGACTTACATCTAGGGAAAATTTGATCATAAACTACAGGGGTCAAAATCATGAAACTTTTTTCCATTCCCATCATAGCTGTATTACTTTAGAATGTTTTCCTTCAACACAGCTGCTTTTCAATCATCTTTACCTTCTGTTTGTAACACAGTTTTCCATATTATTGTTATATTATTAAGAATGCCTACCCTTCACAGATAAAGCACTTTTAAATACAAAGTACAGTTCTCTGTATCAAAATGTACAGTGTAGAGCCAGACTTTACAGGGATGAAAAGAAATATGATTTCTGTCTGAGAAAGCTTGTTACCCTCAAGTGGTTAAGATGGTGGACAAGGCATTAGCATAAAAAATAACAGAGAATACAAAAGTTACATTCCTTTAGAGAAGAAACTGTTTTAACTGTTATGCAGTAAAGAACATAGTTATGTTGTAAATAAATGTCTCAGAGAAAATCTAAGAGACAAAATGGGAGAAAGGGAACTCCTCATCTCTAGGGCTTAGATCATACCTTCCTACCTCTGATAAGTCCTTACTGAAACCTGATTCTCTAAGATTGAGCTTGTCTTGTCTCTACTGCTGGGCTCCATAGCTCTTTGTTTCAGCTCCCTTCATAGCTTATAGTCTTTCGACTTTCAAATTTTTATTAACACATGTTCATTATGTGTATCAATGGGATTAACTGTGATATTTTCATATATGCATACTGTATGTGCCAGTCACACACAGCAACTCTTTTTTCCGCTCACCTGCCCCGCATTTGCAACTCTCTCAGTTCCTAGTAAGCACTATTCCACTTTCATATTTGTCTCTCTGGTATTTCATATGAGGAAGAGGCTATGTGGAGAGAGAGAAACTTTTGTAAAATATAATTCGGGTATGGCACTATGATCTTTTCTTATATGGGTTATGTAAGGCAATACTTTTATGAAGTAACACTTGCTGGTATGTTTCACTCACCTTGCTAAGCATTTTGCATCCTCTGATATATGCTTAATATTACTTACCTGTGCATTTTATACTACCAATTCCAGCTTGCAAATAAGTAATGTGAAGCTTAAGTAGATTTTCCAACCTTCTGTCATAAATGGCAGACTATTTTCAAATTATTGCTTACAAAATATGTTTGAAGAAAATATACTAAATAATGACACACACTTTACTTAAATGCTTGTCATGTTAATCTTCTCCTCTGTGAATTTGTTCTGGAAGTATTTGCTCTGTAAAGTTCTGATCATCATGGTAGCCTGCTCCAAATGGAACTACAGGATTTAGTGTTTGCCCTGCTGGATTTTGGACTTGCTTTGGATACGTTCCTTTGTATTCCCATTTGTAACTCTTTGAGCGGAAATGTCTGTCTTGTGCCATTGTTTGTTAGATGTGTTTAACTTTCTTTTCATTTGTACAGAGGCTGGCAGCGAAGAATTTGCCTCAGATCTCAGGAGACTTGGGACTTGGACTTTTCAGTAATGGTGAAATTGTTAGGACATTGGCAACTCTTGGAGTTGGACTAAATGTCTTTTGCATAAAGGGATGTCCTCGAGTCTTTGGAGGAACAGGGGTGGGATGCTAAGGTTTATGTCTAAATGTCCTTCCAAAGCATCATGCTGTCATAGAGATTTTTTAGAGGTGGCTGAATCTATAGCAGGTGATTGATTCATAGTGCAATGCTGGGATTAAAGACAGGTGATTACTGGATCAGTCCACTGATCGGATTGGTAGACTGAATAAAATATAAGGGATAGGAAGATTTGCAACTCTGTCTCTCTCTGTGTCTCTGTCTCTCTGTCTCTCTCTCTCTCTTTTGCTTTTTTGCTGTCTTATGCTGCCCCAGCTGCCGTGAACTGTTGCCTTTCTGCCATGTACCAGCCTGCCTTGGGGCCAGCTGATTAGGCACTGAAACCTCTACAAATTGTGAACTAAATCAATATTTACCCCTTTAATTTTGCATGTCAGGTGTTTTGTCTCAGCAACAAAAGAAAAGTAACTAAAACAATTAGATAAAGAATTCTTCTTTAAGAGAGGAATCACTGATCTTCTAATGTTCCAAAATTGTAGGCTTTCTATCCAGTATCGGAATCCCTTAAAATGGATTATTTGCAACAAAGGATTGAGTGGATATACAATACACTAAGAACCCAAAGATGATTCTGAAGCTTAACTTTATATCAAGTAAGGAAAAGGTTGACTTTCATTGGAGAATGTTTCAGACGCAAGTTTAGCCAAGTTAGAGTGAATATCTCCCATGCTGATGTAATGACTGTACCTCCACTTTGAACCTTACAGTTCTTAATTATCCTGGTGACACTTAATGCTGTCCCTGGGATCGAGTGCCCTGAGATTATTTATCCACCCCACATTCATCCCTACCTGGGGCATCTGTTATCTCTGTCACTGTCCCTATAGAGCCACTGCCTCCCTTATTGTGTATAGCTCCCTTCACTTCGACCCTCTTAGGGGATGATACAAGGAAAGCTAAACGTACTTTCATAGTTTAAATACCATTAATACCAAATACTTTGCATCAGACTTTACTGGGCTTTGGTCTCAAACAATAGGGAATAATAAGAAAGAAGTTTAAACAAAATCTTCAAATATTATATAACGTATTCTCAGAAACTATAAGAAATATTAAAAAATAAACCTCGGATGAACTAATGGAGATTAGTAGTATAGCTATCTATCTTGTATATATTTATATACATATATATATACCTCTATACATATATATATATATATATATATATATATACCTATATACATATAGTCTATTCCCTTCTTCCTTCTTTCCTTTCCACATTGCAGTTGTTCTTTCCTTTTGAGCACTTTCTTTCCCTTTTATTATCACACTATCTATTGTACACTTCGGATCTTACTACTCTTTCAGGCTTTTTTTCTTCTAAGATAACAAAATGCAATATATTAATTAGTGTTAATTCCTTTTTTTTTTTTTTGCAATTCTGAATCATTTGTATCCTTTTTTCTGTTTTGCTTTTTAAAATAAAAAATAAAGCTCACTACTGATGATCTTCTTTCAGATTATCTCAGTCCTTAACAGTCCCTGTTGTGTCTCCCTCTTATCCTCCTCGACAAAGAGCTCTTCTCCACCCCTACACTGCAGATCTACACACATTCACATAAACACATATGCACAAACATGTGCGTGCACATACCTAACAATATATGAGAGGAACTAAGAAGCTTACGCTACATTTTCTGTCTCTTTCTCCTTTTCTCTCTCTGTCTCTTGCTCTCTGTCTCTCTCTCAATCATAAAGTAATTTGTGTGGCAAGGTACTAGATGGATTTTGAAACTTCAGTTACAGCAGAGCTCAATCTGTGCTCTGATAGTCCATGTTGAAGAGTGTCCTCTATGATAGCTTGAATGAGGTGAAAGTGTGTATTTCTATTATGGAAAATATGAATGGAGCTGTGAGTAATGGACAAGCACAACTTTCAAGAACAACTGACATATTTCAAACTAGTAAATTCTAAATTGCTATTAATGAAAAAAGCACTTTCTGAAATAGAATGGAATGGGATGTAGTCCAAAAATATTTCCCAATATTTTCAACAGAGATAAAGTTGACCTAAATGAAAGCAGCAAAAGAAAAAAAAAAGAAAAGCAAAGAGAAAGAGGTAAATAAATGAAATAATTCAGACACTGATGCATACAGCAATTTAATAAAATTCAGAGGAGATGAGGGGGGCAGGAAGGGAACTAATGTATATTGTACTGCTTGCTCAGATCAAAAGTACTTTTCAATGTTTGATAATGTATTAACATATACACTGCAATCATTGGTAATAGGTATAATTTTCCCTTTGATAGGAGGAAAATTGTGCTGTAACAATTTTTTGTGTATATTTTGAATTCAGTTTTGATGATAAATAATATACTTGTGGACAGTTTGTTTTCAGGGTAGCATCATCTAATATTTACAGCCTGTGGTAGATTTGGTTCATTGAATTACCATTGTTAATAGATTTCTAATTCCTTTAGTTCAGGAATCTTCAGAAGATGGATCCTAGACTTGATAATTATAGTAACTCACAAATACAGAAAGTTAACATTCTTCGGGATAAACTACAGAGTTTTAAGTAACATTTTTCAATAATGTGAGTGAAGACATTGGAGTATCATCATTTTTTTTTTCAGAAAATCTGCACTGCAGGAGACAATTCCACTGGGAGATGCTGCTCATCTCTGAAATGAGAAAAGTGTGCTTTAATCACAGCCCAACACATTCAGAAACAATTTCACATTTCTTTGCAGTAACGGTTCTCCATGGATGTCAATCCCTTATCTGTTCCTTTTGAGACACTGCGTCATGTCATCTCAGCCCCTCCTTCCATGATCCATGCCTCCCTTGGGGGTCATTGAGACTGATCCGTATGTTTTTAGTTGTAATGGTTTTCACTCTGTTTCCCTCTTTCTCACTTGTTCTTCTTTCCATTTACTGGCCTCAGTTTTGTCTTCTTTATAGGTAAGTGGGTCACCTCTCCCCAGGCTAGTTATTGTCCTGCTCTTTATCCTAGCTCTTTAAACACCAGGTTGAACTCAATTCTTTTTTTAAACAAATGCTTAAAGGTGACAGGAGTTAGTATAACTACATATTATTTCATTCACTCTTTAACTTCTTCAGTATGAAAAGGAATTTCTATATAACCTTACTTTTCAATATTTCATGTTATTTTCATAAACAGACTTGTACTAGAGACAGACTTGTACTAGAGAAGTTCTCTTGACTCCAGAATCCAGAAGTTTGATTTCCAGCTTCAATTCTACTACTACCATGTGATTTCAGGCAACTGATTCACTCTCTCTGGATTTATTTCCTCAATTATGCAATGAGAGATGATCATGCCCCATGTAATCATTGGCTTTATTGTCAACATGACATCAATGTTCAAGATGGACTAGAACTGATTAAAAGGAGAGAAGAGAATCACATGTCATGTTAGATCTGTTCCTAGATATGAAATTAATGATAGAAATGAAGGAAGAGGTGTGGCCGATTTTCTGCTGTCTTATTCCAGAAATCCCAACATACAAAGAAAGCAAAGACATTGGAGTTAGACTAAGAGGAGTGTTGGGCTTATGCTAGTGACAGAATCGGGCAGGTGCTGCTGCGATTTTGGATACTTGTAGAGACAGTGTTTCTACAAGTATTCAAAGACATAGTTTATTAGTTACCTTTCCTGCTAACATCTAGGTTAGTTTAACCTCTCTGCCTTTGGTCATAAAGAAACGGAACCATCTTTGGCCTATGAGTCAAAAGAAACAGACTAAATGTTGCAGTTGTTGATTCTAGAGTCAGATTAGACAGCACAGAGCAGAGTGTCAGCAGACAATGGGCTGCTCATTCTTAAAGGAAAATGAGAATAGCTGGAAAAAGCACAGACAGGCAGGATCAGATGAGAAAGTGGGTGCAAACTGTGGATCAAGAGCAGAAAGCCCTACACCATTCAGATGAGGAAATTAAGAGAAACATTCCCTTAGCCCACCCCTCTTCAATAGAAAGGGAACTTCTCAGATATCACAATCACTTTTTAGGTATATGTGGCACATGTACCTGACTATCATTCTCCTAAGTAATTTTTGGTTGAAATCATTAGCATTTGTTGAGCAATTGTTAGGTTTCTAAACAGTACTTAGCACCTTCATATAATTTGTCTTATTTAATTGCATCATGGAATTTAAGTAATGCAGGTTGACCTCTTGTTTTATAGAAAGTATTACTGAGGGTAACATTTTCCTAGATGAGTTGTTGGAAAATTGTGAAAGTAGAATGCAAACCTAGATATAGGTTACCAGTACAGAATTGGGTTCTGGAGAAGCTCTCAGCAAAAATTAGTAAGAATTCATTGGCTGGTACGTTAACATTCCTGTTTAGGAGAAAGTTCTGCAGACGTGAGCTCTACGGTGTGCCCACCCATTGACGGAGACCTTTGAGACTGGGTCTCTTTCCGCTTATTCAGCCTCATCCTTCAGATCTCCTGTCTTCTTGTCTCCAAAACACAGTTCTTTGAGTACTTCCCATTCTTTCACATGTTTGAGCTTTTGCATATGTTAGTCTTTTTAAAAACACTTTATTGAGATATGATCTGCATAGAAAAAGATGAACATATTTAATATATACAACTTGATGAGTTTTGGAGTAATTATGCATTCATAAAACCATCACCACAATCAATGCCATAGACAAATAATCACCTTTAAAAATTTCCTGTTAGATATTTGTTATTGTTATTATTAGTAGTATCAGTGTTATTTGTTTTGAAAACACCTAGGATCTACCCTCTAAGCAAAATAAAATAACTGGATGTGGAAAAATAACTATCAAATGATCCCACTTAAATTTGGAATCTTCTTTTGTTGTTGCCCTTGATACCAGAAATTGAACTCAGGACCTTACACGTGCAGGTGCAAGGTCCACTTGTGCCACTGAGTTATATCCCTGGCACTTTAAATTTGGATTTTAAATATTCAAATTCATAGAAGCAGGAAGTAGAATAGTGGTTGCCAGGAACTTCAGGGAGGAGGAATTTGGGAGATTTTTATTAAAGGCCATAAAGTTTTAGTCTCATAATATAAGTTCTAGAAAGCTACTGCAAAGTGTCTTGTGTATAGTTTATAACACTGTATTATATACCTAAAAGTTATATATATGTATATATACATATAAATCTTTTACTAAGCATTTTTTTCTCATCCTTTCCCTATTCTCCAACCTGCAAATTCTAATTCATTTTGGAGGGAAGGTAGTTGCTCAAAAATATGGTCTGAGTTATTTTTAGGAAAATAGATAGATCTTCAGACTATAAAACTAAGTGAATTATATAAGACACAGAAGGTTAAATATCACATGGTTTCTCTTATATGAGAGATCCATATTATCAGTAATTTAAAGAGAAAAACAAAAGAGAGATGGTATGAAAAAAGATGGTAGACACTGGAACTGGGAAGAGGATCTAAGGAGGGAGGGAGAAGGTGGCAGGGCGAGGAATTTAAAAATAATCAAGATATGACATGTGTGTGTACCAATTTTCCAGGATAAATGTAATTATTATGTATCACAAACATATACTAATAAAATATTAAAAATAAAAATGAAGATGGAAAACTACGTGGTCTTTAATATCTCTCTGTTTTGATCTAGAAATAGTTTATTTTTTTATTGATGTGCAATGGGTATACTATAACCCTGCATATGATTAATGCATACAACTTGGTGAATTTGGATATGTATACTGTGTACACACTCGTATTAAATCATCATAATCCAGGAAATGAGCATATTTATCATCTCCAAAAGTCTTCACAGAATTCTTTTGTTTTATCCTATGAACACTTAATGGGAGATCCATACTCAAGAAAATTGTATATATACAATACTTTACTGTTACCTATAGTATTATGTTGCACAGAGGCTTTCTAGAAGTTACCCTGTGCAACTACAACTTTACACCAATTGAACAGCTCCATGTTTGGGTCATTTTCTTGTCACTGGACCAATTTTGGCTCATGCTTGCAGTCTCTGGTTGGCCAGCTTCAGGACAGATTTGGCACTGCAAAGGGGCATAGCAGTGGATAGCTGCTCATGTTGTAGTAGCCAGGAAGCAGAGAGCTAAGGGACAAGATGCAAAGAGAGATATACCCTTCCAGGTCGCATTGCTAGTGACCCTCCTCTTTGATGAGAACCCATCTCTTAGCATCACATTTAGAAACAATGTCCCATGGATCAATTACCTTTTAAAAACCAGCCTATGTGTGCATGAGGCCCTCCAAGGACATCTAGATATAAGAGATAGTGCTCCCCTGTTATGGATTAAAAACTGGTGGTCAACTTAACACCAGCTAAATTAAATCATCACGGTGCTAAGAGTAGATGGGCCACCTGAGGAAAGTTGCCAGCATAAAAGGAGACATGGAGAGGAAGAATGGGGGTTGTGTGTTCTCCTAAGTGTTGTTATTTGGAGGCATTGGTTCTGCTGGAGGAGCTTGTCATGGCTAGCTTTCCAACATGTATTTGTCCATTATCATCGGAGGAGCTCGAGACCTTGTCACTGAAAGTGGCTGCAGCTCACTTTGGAGGAGCTCTGGTCCTTACTTTGAGCATTGCCTCTTGGCTCTGGAGTGGAAGACGTTTGCTATTTAATCTCCAGGAGAAGTTTGTCATGCTGATTTCCTGACATTTACTCCACTGTACTTAGCGTCAGAGGAACTTGGAACCTCATTGTTGCTGCAGATGGCTGTGGTACTTTTCAGGGGAGCCCTGATCCTTATTGTGAGTGCCACTCTTTGGCTCCAGTGTAGAACCCTCAACCTACAGGCACAGATCCTTCGCCCTGCTGGCATAGACTTTCTAGCTTCCACCGCAGACCTTTGGCCTTCCCAGCGTAGATCTGTAAAACAAACTTTCATGAGTCCTTGTCATGGGCTCCAGACCTCCAGTTGGACTCGTGGGAGACACTGTCATTGGCTCTAGGTCTTCAGCGGGACTCATGCAGGACATTACTGTGGGATGCAGGCCCTTGGCTAAATTTTCTAGGTCTTTAGGGCTGTGGACAGATTTCATGCACTTTCTTGTATTTAACTCTGGGTGACCATCATAAAATAATATTATAAACTTTGTGTCCTGTATGTAATTGTTCTCCTTGTGACCCCTGACGACGACACCCCCCCCATAATTTTCTTTTAACAATTTCTTATAACCACATCTACTTACATATCTTTGACTGTTTTAGATGCCTCATGTAAGAGCAGTGATGCGGTATTGTCTTTCTGTGATTGATTTATTTCATTCAGCGTAATACCTTCCTCATCCATCGGTGACATTGAAAATGTCAGAATTTCCTTCTTCTGAGGAGGTTGGATAGCTGAAAAGGCATCTTACGTAACTGGAGAGAATATTTGCAAACCATTTTTATTTTAAAGTGTTAATTTGCAATAAATATAAGGAGCTCCTAAAGCTTGATACCAAATAATAATAATCTAATTACAAAATGAGTAAATATCTTAAATAAACATTGTTGTAAAAAAGACCTACAAATGACTGATGGCTATGTAAAAATACACTCAATGTTACTAATCATCAAGAGAATGCAAATCAATACCAAAGTGCATATTCACTTAGGAGGTGCAAGTAGACTGATTCCAAAAGACGCACCCTATTCTAGAATGTTCAAGGTCTGGAATTAATCCTCAGCATCACACACATGAACACACACACACACACACACACAGTGACACACACACTCTGTCAAAAGGCATACTTTAATTCCTTGTAGAAAATTGTGTCAATCACATAACTTGTTGAAACCTGGCACACCCAGACTAATGCAGGGTCAGGACACCAGGTTCTCTCAGAGCCTTCATTTCAACATTTAATCTGTTTATCCAGATTCCAGTGTTTTCTTCAGTAGCTGCAGGAGAAATGCCACAGTCAAATCTTGGCATCTGTTAATTATTGCACAAAAATAGCAGTGTCAAAAGTTGTTACTGTGTGCCACAGATAATTACAGCCACACAATTGTGAGGCATCTGCTTGGCTCCTTCTCCTAGGCAAATGCACAAGCCTTGATGCTGAACAGGTGATGATGATTTATAATAATAATAATAATAATGATAATAATCATAATAAATGCCATTGGGGAACAGGCAATTAAGAGACATAGGATGCAGACAGTGTACTCTGAGAAAGTCTAGAAACAGGCCAGGAGAAACCTGGAAGGCTTCCATTAATCTAGAAAGACTGGAAAAACTGACAAACACATCCAAGAATGAAATATCCTTGATGCAGGAAGAAGAAGACAGACTTGAAGGTCAGGGTGGGTGACTTGGCATGTACCATTCCAAGCAAAGGAAACAGGCTGGCTATCCATCTCTGCTTGGGCAAGCAAACATTAAATGAGCATGACTTGGAATAAGAAATTGCATGAGTTCAATGCCATAAACCAGCAGCTGATACACATAATGAGGATGGCTAGAGACATCACAATGGCTGGAATGAATTCTGAAAATCAAAATTAAAAATGATTTTCTACTTTTATTTAGGAACTTGGCATGTTAGTGATTCAATAAGACAACGGACCATTTGGGATTTCATGTTCAAATCCAAGCCTGATGGCTGCCAATATTTGGGATTGTGCATTTTTAATTCAAGCATATTTGATGAAACAAGACTAAATTTTACCTTGCAAAAGATATGCTCAATATCTGTGACCTTAAATTCACCATAAAAATGTAAAGAACAAACTCCAACTCACCTTTTTAAAATTATTATTTTTAAATGAACCTTTTTGGCAAATTAAAAATAGTCTTATTATGCACTTACAGTAATCTGAATATTAAGGCCAAAACACTACACATGGAGCTCCATGTCATCTTCACATAGTAGCTATACATCATTACCTCCACTGTGTAAGTCAGAAAAGAGACTCAAAGGGGTCAAAACCAGAAAAGGAAATTAAAAACTTCTTCAAACTAGTAACAGATTTGAGATTGAAATGCACATCTTGACAACATTTAAACTTATCCTTTTTTCTGCCATGTTATATTCTTTTCTAAATAACTCCCAGGAAGTTTAAGTATTGGTTTTGAAAAGTACCCAGCATTAAGAATTCAAAACTGTCTGGATCGTTCTAGGAAGGAGACCAAGAAATGCAGGACACAAAGTGACAAAAGGGGAAGGCGATAAAAAAATTAATTACGAGGTGCTCTGTCCATGCACCAACTCCCCACAAAGAATGTAATCATTATGTACTGCAGACATGTATTGATAAAAATAAAAATTAAATAAAATAAGCAATGCTTTTATCAATGCCTGTGCTCTAATTGTTCTGGTTCTTAATGACTACTTTCAGATTTATTAATCATTTTAAAGATAGTGCAATGTTCCAATATGTTTCACATTTGGTTGTCCCTATTATTATTTTATGTTATCATATTATATTATCAGAACTAATGAATTAGTGTTGATACATAATTGTTAACTATAGTCCACACTTTATATGGATATCTTCGGTCTTTCCTTCATGTGCTTTTATCACTTCCAGGATATCATCCAGGTTACCACTTAGGATTTAATAGACATAAATCCTTAGGCTAATCTTGCTTGTGAGATTTACATTTTTCTTGCTTAGGGTGCTCTTGACAGTTTTTATGATTATTGGTATTTTATAGAAAGTTTCTCAGCAGGGATGTTTTTAAAGAAATATAACTTCAGTGCCTTTAAATTCAGCTTTTATATTGCACAAATCAGTGGTTTCTAGGATTTTCCAAAGTTTTACGGCCATCAGGACACTATAATTACAGAATATGTCAGGCATTGCAAAATAAACCCTGTAGTACTTACTAGTAATCACTCTTATCCCTTATTCCCTGAAGCCCCTGGCAACCACCAGTCTACTTTCTGTCTCAATGCATATGACACTTGTATACACTTCATACAAATAAACTTCTATGCAGTATGTGGACTTTTGTGCTGAACTTCTTTCACTTAGCCTAATATTTTAAAAGGTCAACAGGTTGTATCTTTATTAATTCCTTTTATGACAATAATATGCCATTGTATGAATATATCACATTTTGTTTATCCATTCTTTTCTTGATGGGCGTTTGAGTTGCTTGGACTTTTTAGCTATTGAATAATTTTGCTATAAAAATACATATACAATATTTTGTACATATATGGGTTTTTTTAAATGTATTGGATTATGTCTATGAATAATTTGGCCATATATAAACACTATGTACAAATTGCTAAGAACTAACAAACCATTTTCCAAGTAGTTACACCATTTTAAATTCCTAAAAACAGTGTTTGAGACTTTCAGTTTCTTCATATCATCAAAATTTGTTATTGTTTTTAAATAAATCATCCAAGTGTGATGTTGTATCATATTTGGATTTTAAATTATTTATTTTAGTTGACAAATAGACGTCCAAATTTATCCTGTAAAACATGATGTTTGGAAATATGTGTATATTATGGAATGGCTAAAATGAACTAATTAATATTTTCATTACCAAACATACCTATCTTTTTTGTAATAATATCACTTAGAAGGAAGAATAAGTTCAAGAGATTTTATTGCAGTTTGATTTGTTTTTATCTAGTGACCAAAAATGTTGACTTTTTCATTTGCTAAGTTATTTGTATATTTGCTTTGCAGAAATGTCTATTCAAACACTTTGTCCATTTTTGTATTAGGTTATTTATGTTTTTATTATTGAATTGTAAGGGTCATTTGCATGTTCTGAATACAAACCTTGTTAGGTATATAATTTAAAAATATTTTCTACCATGTTGTTGGATGTGTTTGCTTTCTTGATAATATTCTTTAAATAATAAAAGGTTTTAATCTTGATGAAAATTAAATTATCTTTTTGGTACATAAGTATTTTTGAGTCATATTAAATAACCTAATCCATATCTATTGTAATGAAGATTTTTTTGTCTGTTTTCTGATAAGATGTATAGCTTTAGTTCTGACATTTAAGTATTTGATCAATTTTGACTTAATTGTTGCATATGTTGTGAAGTAAAGGACCCAACTACATTCTGTAGCATATAGGTATCTAGTTTTGCCAGCACTATTTGTTGAAACAATTAGTCCTCTACATTTGAATTATCTTGGCCTCTTCGTCAAAAACCAATTTATCATATAAGTGTGTAGATTTATTTTTGTACTTTCAATTTTATCACATTGGCCTATCTACCCTTATGCCAGTACTATGTAGTCTTGGTTACTAAAGCTTTGTAATGAGTTTTAAAATTGAGAAATTTGAGTTCCACAACTTTATTCTTCTTCATTATTCTTAATAGCTTATATTTCCTTATAAACTTTAGAATTAGATTTTTCTCTATTTTAAAAAAGGACAGTTAAGATACAGAATATATTAAAGCTGTGCATTGACTTGGAGAATGATTATCAGCTTAATCATATGAACACGAGTGTCTATTCATTTATTTAGTTTTTAAATTGTTTTCAATAATATTTTGCAGCTCTTAGCACACAATTCTTGCATTTTTGTGAAATATATCAATAAATATTTTATCCTTTGTTAAGCTATTGTAAATGAAATTGCTTTCTTAATTTTATTTCTGATTGTTTATCATTAGTATATAGAGTAACAATTGCCTTTCTTATGCTGATCTTGTAACTTTGCTAGAAATAATCACTAATTAGCTCTAGTAGTTTTACTATTAGTGAAACAGCTGTTTTAGATTTAACTTTCTGTTGCCTTATGTTTCTGTTAATCATAATTATTAAAATGTGTAACTAGTCAAAGTCACCCCATGATTTGTCATATAATACCATGTGAGTAGATAAAATCTGTACACTGCCTCTCTGGAGAGTACCTGCTATTTTTAGAAACTGAAGTAACTGTATGTACACTGCTCTTTTACTGCTCCTAAGACTTGAACCTCCTCACTTGAGGGGGACTTCATCCACCGGCACTAAAGCTTGCTTGTATCTGCTCTTGGCCTCCGTGAGTGTTTCTCACTAGTTTGCTGTAACATTTTTTTTTATTTAAGAGAAAAAAGACACAGAAAAGAAAAACAAAAAGCAAAACAAACAAACAACAACAAACCCAAAACAATAACATTAAGGTTTACAAAACAAGATGATAGGAATTTGACAATGGTTGTAATATTGCATATCGTTACCTTCAAAAGGGTTGTTTAGATTAGCAGATATAGACATGTAAAATTGATGTATGCATAAGAGCACTAACTGTTCTTTTCCAATAACTAATACATTTAGTAGTACTGTCATTTTAGCTATCTTATGTATACATATATACAAATTTATGTCTTTTTCCTTTTCCCTTCCTTTCTTCCTCCTTTCCCTTATCCCAATTACACTTCCTCTTTGAGCAGTTTCTTACCCATACACAGTAATTATTGTAGATTTACAATCATATATACTTTTTCAGTTTCTTACACTAGGGAGACAATATGGTATTTACACATGTAAGTGTAATTTGTTTCACTTGTGAATATGGTCTCAAGTCGCATCCATTTACTTATAAAAGTCTAGATGCAATCTTTCTTGATAACTGAGTAGTACTCCACTGTATAAAAATACTATATCCTTTTTATTCATTCCTTGATTGATGGGCACTTGGGTTGTTTTCAAGATTTGGCTATCACAAATTGGGTTGCTATAAACATGGCTGCACATGTGTCACTGTGGTATGACATTTTCAGTGTTTGTGGGAAATGCCCAGAAGCAGTATAGATGGGTCAAAAGGAACCTCTAATCATAGCTTCTTGAGGAATCTCCACACTGATTTCCACAGTGGTTGCACCAGCCCATACACCCACTAAGAGTGGAAAAGAGTTCCTTTTTCCCCACAGCCCCTCCAGCATTAGTTACTGGTTGATTTCTTGATGATAGCCATTCCTTCTGGGGTAAGATGGAATCTCAGTGTTGTTTTAATTTGCATTTCCCAAATGACTGTTGATTGTGAAAATTTTTTCATATATGTATTTGTCATTTGTATTTCTTCCTCTGAGAAGTGTGCATTAATCTCAGATGCTCATTTTTGGATTGGATACTTGAACTTTAGGGGCCTGATTTTTAAAAATTCTTTATATGTTTTAGATAGAAGTCCTTTGTCTGAGGGACAGTTGGCTAAGATGTTTTGCAATTCGTGAGTTTTCTTTTCACTCTGTTGGAGATTTCCTTAGACATTCAAAAACTTTTTATTAAGATGAGATGCCAGTTGTTTATTCTGGGAAGTATTTCCTATGCAGTGTGATTTTTGTTCATGAACTCTCTGCCTAATCCTATGTTGTCAAGATTTTTACTTACCTTGTCTTCCAGCAGATTTGGTGCTTCTGTTATAATATTTAGATCTTTCACCCATTTTGACTTTAGTTTAATGCATGGTGATAGACATGGATCTAGTTTTAGTTTTATGGCATACGGAAAGTCAGCTTTTCCAGCACCACTTATTAAAGAGGCTAACTTTCTTCCAGGGTACATGTTTGGCCCCTTTGTCAAGGATGAGGTGACTGAGTTTGTTTGTGGTTGGGGCTGTATCTTCTAATCTATTCCACTGATCTTCAGATCTGTTTTTATTCCAGTACCATGATGATTTTATCATTGTAGCTTTGCAATGTAGTTTCAAGTCGGGGATTGTGATGCCTCCTGCCTTACCTTTGTTGCCCAGAATTGCCTTTGCTATTCTACATCTCTTCTGATTCCAAATGAATTTTAGGAATGTTTTCTCTAGACCTGTAAGATATGTTAATGGTATTTTGATTGGGATTGCATTAAATCTGTATAATTTTGGGAGAATGACCATTTCCATGATGTTTGTTCTTCCTATCCATGAACAGGGAATATCTTTCCATTTTCTGGAATCCTCTTCAATTTCCTTTTTCAGGGTAATGTAATTTTCACTGTATAGGTCTTTTACTTCTTTTCTTAGATTGATCCCTAATATTTCATTTTTTTGGATGGTATAGTAAAGGGTATGGTTTCCGTTATTTCTCTCTGGGTGAGTTTGTTGTTTGTGTACAAGAATACTGTCGTTTTTTGAGTGTTGAATTTGTATCAAGATACATTAATTAATTTGCTTATCAGATCCAGAAGTTTTTCAGTGGAGTTTTGGGGGTCGTCTATGTAGAGGATCATATCATCTGCAAATAATTTAACTTCTTCCTTTCCTGTCTTTATTCCTTTTATTTCTCTTTCTTTTTCCATTGCTCTGGCTAATGTTTCCAGAACTAAATTGAATAGGAGTGGTGATAATGGACATCCTTGTCTTGTTCCTGACTTTAGGTTGAAAGTTTTCAGTTTTTCTTCATTTAGTAAGATGTTGGATGTTGGCTTTTCATCTATGGCTTTTATCAGATTGAAGTAAAGACCATCTACTCCGATTTTCTGTGGGGTTTTTATCATGAATGAGTGTTGGGCTTTGTCAAAAGCTTTTTCTGCATCTATTGAGATTATCATGTGATTATTGTCTTTGGCTCTATTAATATGGTTTATTATGTTTATTGATTTGTGTACATTGAACCATCTTTGCATTCCTGGGATGAATCCCACTTGGTCATGTTGTATAATCTTTTCAATGATTCACTGCATTCTTTTTGCCACTATTTTATTGAGGATTTGTGCATCTATGTTCATTAGGGAGATTGGCCTGTAATTTTCTTTTTTGGTTGGGTCTTTCTCTGGTTTTGAAATTAGGGTAACACTTGCTTCCAGGAATGAGTTAGGGAGACTTGCTTCCCTTTCAATTATATTGAAGAGTTTGAGAAGTGTAGGCATTATGTCTACCCTAAATTTCTTGTAGAATTGAACAGTGAAACCATCAGGACCTGCACTTTTGCTTGTCAGTAAGATTCTAATTACATTTTCAATTTCATTTACTGAAATTGGGTTATTCAGCGGTTTTACATCTTCTTGATCCAGCTTTGATAATTCATAGGTTTCTAGGAATCTGTCCATTTCTTCTGTACTTTTGAACCTATGAGAGGAAAGGTTTTGGGAGTAGGTATTGTTGATCTTCTCTATTTCCACAGGGATTGAAGTACTTGGTCTTCAATTATTAACTATAATAAACAGTGGCATCTCTGTTGAGTCTGCCTTTTTTCTGCCTTGTTCTAGTACTGAAATAATGAAATTATTTCTATGTATCTTCAAAATTATAAAAGTAATGACAGTGATACTCATATCTGCTCACACATGCAAATATAGCAGGTATTTTATATACAATATCTGTGTAACCTGTAGATCCAGTTTGTTACCAGGTGTATGTGTATTAATGCATTTACTTTTGTTTTCAAATTATAAACTTCTACTTCCTTTGTTAGCAGAAAATCAAATTACTTTGGGAGCCTGCTTAGCCCCTAAATGCTAGATTCATGCCAAATCCAATGCAGGAAGAACAAAAGAAAGTATAATGTATTGTGTTCCCTGACTCTGTGGATTTGATTATCGTTGCACGGATCATGCTCCATCTGAGCTACTTATGTACTGCTACCTAGGCTCTTGTCTTTACCTCTGATTTCTGTTGTGGGGTGTCATGCTGGGCATGTTGAGGCGTCACCCCACAGCAAAGTGCTAGCCAGGGTCCAGAGGTGTTCCCAACCCATTCTCCACGTGGATCCTTAATCCCTACTGCTAAGCATGCAGAACCTGCTAGGTTCCAACTCCCCAGTGGGACCATGGAGTTCTTCCTCCCTGACTGATCACAAGAGACCCTTCTAAGCTTTTAAGGGAATCCTTTAAGTGGATGGTGCTAGATTATTAATCTCTTTTCTCCAGGTATTTTTAAGTCTCAAGGCCATATGTTTGCTCTGCAGAATAGCTAAAAACATGAAAATGGTATTGGGCCGGCATTAAGTTTTGATAAGTACAAGTTATTCACTTAAATCCTCTCACCAAGCCCATGGTGAGTATTTTCATCTTATATTTGTGTAACAAAAAGATATAGTAGCTGAACATCCAGGATTCATTAGAAAACTGCTTGAGGCTTTCTCCCCTTTAATATCTTTCAAGTATTGTCTAATCAGAACAAGATTGATGTCTAAGAAATCCTTCTGGGTTGTTATTATTATTCTCAATTTATGTATAATGAAATAAGTCTGGAGAAGTTACCTGCCTTCAGTTCATAGTTCTAGTGAGGGAGAGAAATGGGATGCTAATTCAGATCAACCTGATTCTGAGCCACTTTGCAGTATACACTCTGGTCCTGGATGATCAAGAAAACCCATTTATGATTTTCTTCAAGGTAAAATGCTGGAGCTTGGAGAAGGTTCCTTTCTTCTCTCTTAACAATTTTCTGTCTTTGTTGCACATGCGCATGCACACACACACACACACACACCAAATTACAATGATGCTTAGAAACTGGCACTGCTGTAAGGTGTCAACCCTGAAATTTCTCTATACCTGCTTCTGAGAGGTGAGCAAGTCCATCCAGGGTCCACCATCCTTCCCCACAGTTACAGATCACTGACTTCTGTAGAATCAGAATTAAGAGGGAAAGCTTCAGTTCCAGCTTACTCTATCCTCAAGAGGCCTTTTGTTACTTAGTCTAAATGGCCCAGATGTCTAAGCAGAACTGTCCACCCACACTCACACTATATAAGCTGATGGATGAAGAATGGTCCTGTTAAAAAACATAGGAATAACTCCATTCTTTTCAATCAAGACTACGTAGGCTATTGAACCTACTTTCAAAAGCAGTCTCATCTCATGCTGGAAGACAGGGCAGCATCCTAATACAAGATACCTGTTGCTGAGACTGCCATGCAAGCTGCTGCCAAGAATCATAAATCTTTGACAGTCTTCTTTGAAAGCTTGTCACTCCACTGCCTTTCCCTTGATGGATGAGCCTGGTTGCCAGTGCTATAAATGTTGAATAGGTTCCAATGGATTGTCTGAGGCCCAGACCTTTCGTAAATGAGACTCACAGGCTGGATTTCTTGAGTAAGTTTCAATTTTCAAGTGCATTTTTAAAAAGTACTGAGAGAATAATAAATATTCACCTATGCCCTTACATTATTTAAATAGGAACATATCTTAATACCAATGGACACTACTGTTTAGAACATGTCTACCTTATACTGTCATCCGTATTATTAATTTTAATTAATAAGATAGTATATATTTATATTATATATTTCTAAGTATTATTTATGTGAGGAAGTTTAATAGGGAAGTTAATAGAACCAAAGGTTAGAGAGTTCACAATGGCTATCTGTGTACTAGAGGATCCAGTAATTGCTCAGCCCAAGGAGCTAGAAACTGAACAAGAGGCATCAAGGAAGCAGCTCTAGTTTGAGATCAAATGTCTAGACCTGCCTGGAGAGTCACTGGTATGAGTCTAGATTGGAAGACTGAAGAAACTGGAGTCTGATGTCCAATAGCCCAGGAAAATACATACCCACTCAAGCAAAACAGAGCTTCCAGACAACTGGTAGCAACTTTCTTTTTCTTTTGTTCCATCCAGACCACAAACCAATTGGACAAGACCGCCTGCCATCAGGGTGGGTCTTCCTGCCTCAGTTTGTTGGTTTACATGCTAATCACCTATGGAAGCAGCCCCATAAATACACTGAGAAATGTGCTTTATTAATCTTCTAGGCATTTCTTAATCTGTTTAGTTTGGTATATCACCATTGTCACAATAGTATACAATATTATATGATGTAGTGAAATATTTATGCATTGTACAGTAACTAAATCTAGCTAATTAGCATACATATTACCTCATATACATAACTTTTTTTGCAGTAAGAAAGCTTAAAATCTGCTTTCTTAGTGCTTTTCAAGTACACAATTGATTATTACAAACTGTCATCATCATATCATATAATGTATCTTTTACTGAGACGTGTGTGCTGCATATAGTGTTTATATTCCTTATGTGGGATTGGTACATAGTACCTGTATGTAACACACCTGAATCCCCTTTGCATTCCCTTTCCATTCTCTCCCTCTCCCCTCCCTCCATCTATTAATCAATCCCCTTCCTGGTTGAGAACAATCTATCTCCCCACTTGCTCCTGTCTTTCATTTTTCTCTTTACTTATAGTTTGGACTTTTCATATAAGAGAAAGTGCACAATATTTAAAATTGTATGCCTGATTTCTTTCATGTAATATTATTTTCCCACCCAGTACATGTTTTGAACTTATTTCTCCTGCCTAACTGAAAATTTCTGTCTTTTGGTTGATATTTATTCAATTCTCAGCCACAACCCCCAACCCTGGTAATCACTACTCACTTCTTGCTTTGAGAAGTATAACGTGTTTAGATATCACATATAAGGACAGAAGGTTGCTCTGCCTGGCTCATTTCATTAATGCAAAGTTCATCTGTGTTGTTATAAATAACAGGATTTCCTTTATATTAAAGGCTGAATAGTATTCCATTGTGTATATGTACCATATTTCCCTTATGTATCCACTGAAACACATTTATATTGACTCTTTATCTTCACTATTGAAAACAATGCTGCAAGAAACATGGGACTGTAAATACATCTTCAACATATTGGCTCTTTCTTTTCCTTTAGATGTATAGCCAGTAGTAAGACTGCTAAATTATATCATAATTCTATTTTTTAATTTCTTAATAATCTCTCATATTGTCTTCAAAATATCTGTACTAATTTAGATTCCTATCAAAAGTATATACAAGGACTCCCTTTGCATTATATCCCTGCCAGCACTTGTATTTCTTCTTTTTTGAGAACAGACACGTATCCACGTGAGGCAACATCTCATTGCGGCTTTAATGTAAGTTTCCTCGATCATTAGCGATGTTGAACATTTTTTTATATACTCGTTGATAATTTATTTGTCTTCTTTGGTGAAACATATATTCAGGACATTTGTCTTTTTAAAAGGAAGTTATTTGGTATTTTGCTTTTGGGTTACTTGAGTTCTTTATTTATCTTTTCTATTAACCTCGTATCAGATATATGGACTGTACCTAGTTTTGTCATGGTGTAGGCTGTCTCTTGACTATGTTGTTGTTCCTACTTTCCATGCAGAGCACTGTTTAGTTTGATGTAATGCTATATATTTCCTTCTGGTTTGCTACTTTTGAACCAAAAATCATTGGTTCTGTGACATTCCCAGACTGACATCATGAAGTTTTATTTCTAGTCACGAATATGTTTTTCTAGTAGCTTCAAAGTTAGGAGCCACATGATGGAAGTGTCATATTTAAGTATTTGATTCACTTTGAGCTAATTTTTATATGGTATGATTTAGTTCTTTTGGATGCAGATACCGGATTTCCTCAACATCATTTATTGAAGAGACTCTTTGCTGACTGACTGTGTGTTCTTAGCACCTTTGTTTAAAGTAAGTTGAATGTAAGTGTATGCTTATTTTTTGTTCATGGATTAGAATAATTAATATCTAAGATGTCCATACTACCCCAACTGATCTACAAATTACATACAACCCATATCAAAATTCCAATGACAGAAATGAAAAAACAATCCTAAAATTTGTATGAAACAACAACGAAATGCCTGATTAGCCTTGAGTAAAGGAACAAAACTGAAGGCATCACACTTTGTGCAAAATGTGGTAGAAAACTGCAATAATTAAAAGAGCATTCTATTAACACAACAGGCACATAGACCAATGAAACAGAATAGAAAGTTCAGTGTACATTCACAAATTTACAGCCAATTAGTTTTATAATACCATATATATGTATATATTCCTCTCAATAACATTTTATTACAGGTATTTTTATTCTCACTTTAGTGATAACAAAATTGAATTCATTGAAATTCTCATAGAAAGGAATTGCTAATTTTGAGACTAGGTTTCAATAAATAAACCTTATGTTCCTTTCAGAAACATATTTATTCTGTTAGCACTCAATTTGTTTCACACTCTGTGTTACCTCTGATATTTTTTTAGTTCATTCCTGTACCTTTGAAACCCTATTTTGTTATGAAAGCGTCCATGTCAATTCAGTTCAATAAGTATTTATCAAGTATATACTAAATCTAAAAGTACAGGTTTATGTCTTCTGGTCACAAAAAATTATGATAAACAGCAAACTATTTACTAAGTAACCTAATTTTATTATTATTTTTTATATTACATATTGTTTTTTATTTTAAAAAAGCAAAACAGAAAAAAAGGTGAAAGTAATACAGAATTTTAAAGAAACAGTAAGAAATCAATACTAGTTAATATATTACATATTGTTATCTTAGAGGGGGTTGTTCAAGTTATGAAATTTAGGCATAAAAAAATCAGACAATCAAACAACAACAACACAAACTATTCTTTCTAATGAATTAACAGAGAATTAGTAGCATAGTTATTTATCTTGTGTACTTATATATACATACAAATATGCATTTTGAGCACTTTCTTTCCCTTTCCTTATTACAATATCTATTGTACATTTTGGATCTTATTACACTTTCAGGTTTTTTTAATTATTTATTTTTTACACTAGGGAGACAATACGATATTTACAGATGTGAGTCCGATCTATTTCACTTATGAGTATATACTCTTGTTGCCTCCATTACCTCTAAAAGCTTCAAGATCATCTTTGTTATAGCTGAGTAATATTCTGTTGTATAAAAATACCACATCTTTTTCATCCATTCTGTGGTTGATGGGCATTTTGGTTGTTTTCAAGATTTAGTTATTACAAATTGTGCTGCTATAAACATGGGTGCACATATATTGCTGTGACAAGATACATTCAATTTTTCTGTGAAAATACCCAAAAGGGGAATATCTAGATTGAAGGGGATTTCCAATCCTAGTTTTTGAGGACTCTACATATCGATTTCCACAGTGGTCGCACCAGTCCACCCAACATCATCTTATATATTATCCAAATATTTTATGTATAGTAGTTATAAGTTAAGAAATCTAACACGTACTATCAAACTACCATGTTGCAAAGTTTCACATTCTTTGTATCATCCTTACAATTTGGCTGCATTTATTGCATAAAGGGAAAGTGACTTTCTCATAAACCATCCAGATTGGAAAAACAGGCATATTTGAATTCTGTATCTTTCTAGCTCCTAACTTCCAGGAATAATTTTAAATGCCTTGAGGGAGTTTTGATTGTCAGAGCTTGAAGGAGGTTTTGCTATTGGCCTTTGCTTTAGTCACTTTCCCATCACTGAGACAAAATAACAGACACCCACAGTTTAAAGGAGAGGTTTATTTTGACTCATGGTTTTAGTCCTCACCCAACTGACTCCAAGGCAGAAATAGCAAGGTAGACGGGTGTGGTGGAGGAAAATGTCTCAGCCCATTGCAGCCAGGAAGCAGAGACAGAAAGGAGCAGCAAGAAACAAGGATATATTCCTCCAGGTCATGTTCCCAGTGACTTACTCTCACTGACCAGACCCCCAAATCTGAACCTGAGACTTTAGGGAGACATTTTAGGTCTAAACTATAACAGCTTCTGATGAGTGGAAACCAGAGATGCTGTTAAAATCCTACGGTGCATTCAACCATCTCTCAAGAATAGTGCTGAGGTTCAGAACCCCTGCACTATGATGGATAGTTTCCTAAGAAGAAATGTTATATTTCAGAAACTTTTCATAGTAGAAAGATCTGGAAGATTGTTGTACTTAACTGCAAGCATTTTAACAAACACTTACTGAGCTTCAGGTATGTCTCTCTAGCATCTTGCTTTTGCTCTAGTTATTTATTCATTCAATTACTCAAGAATCCATTATTAGAAACAAAGCTTCTAGTCTTTAGAAATTTTATATAATATATTATTATAATCTTAAAATATAATATATTTATCTAATAAGTCTAAAAGGGTTTCTGTGACAGGCTCTTTGGACAAGGGAACTCACATAATTATATTACAATAAATTCAAGAATATATGTTTATTGTTGCTGTAAGGGGTTTTCTTTCAGGAGCTTTAAGAAAAGGCATAAAAGAGAAGATAAAAAAAGCTGGAAGCATTAAGGTTTCAAATTCCTGCTCTGTGCTAGAAATAACTGAACACCTGTGAAGTCTGGTGACACTCAGAGCACAAGCATTTGTACTTTGCAACCCAGGAATTGAAGAACAACCTTAATACAGAAGAGGAGTGAGTTCTGTCCTCCACATCTTACCCCAGAGAACTTCTCAGCTTGGCCCCATGAGTGCTCAACATGGTCAACAGGTAGATTAATGAGTTTCTAGCAGATTGTCCATGAGAAAGCTCTGGGAATTGGACACCTTGGGAGTGATAAGGCTTTTGACTGAGGGCTCAGAGGCACTCAAGGGAATTTGAAGGTAAAGACCATCTTGAGAAAAAATGCCCAGATTAAGGCACTGAAAGTCACTGATTTACACAAAAAAATCATTCAAGTTTAGTCTCTTAGAACTAGAATGCTTAGATTTCATCAGACATAGTTTTGTCCTCAGAAGACTTACAATGCTATTGTAAAAATATTACATGTATGTTCTCTATCGTTTAAAGGGGGAAACAGTTGTTATTCACAATCTATTATATACAATCCTGCTGCTGTATACTTTCATGTAACTTGCAAGATTATAATCTACTCACTTTTCTTTACAGGAATTATATAGGTGGACATTAATATGCTTGTCGACAAAGAAATAGGAACTCAAAACTCTTATGTAACCTTCCAAGATCAGGCAGTTCTAAATGTACAAGCTCTCTTTTGTTTCTGGACATTCATATATTTTATTATCTGTCTGGAATATGTACTCCTTACATTGTTAGCTGGTTAACTCCTACCCATCTTTCTAACTGTAATTTAAACTCTTCTCTAATCTTCAAGCCAGGATCACATTTCTCTGCTGTATGCTCTGCAATTCCATTTTGAAACTTTGTATAACAGTTATGAACTTAAGTTTTACTCTTGGTATGTTGAATTTTGTTATCATTTATTTTATGCTTATTATGGGCAAGAACCATGACTTACTTGCTCACTTCGGTCTTCTCAGTCCATGATACAGTGTCAAGTTCTGCTTAAATTCTTAATACAGCTTCTTGATGGAATGCCAAATCAGGTGCAAGAAACATTGGAATTCAGTTTGGGCACAGGAAATATAAAAGTTACTAAGAAAGACTATTAAAAGATAGCCATGAGAAGTCAAATTATGAGCAGGTATTCGAAAGCTGGAAAATACCAACACAGAAGTTTGCTACGTAGGCTTTGGGAACCCCTGATGACTTAGATTTGGAGGATGGCTTCCTCAGTTATCACTAATAAGAGATTCTCTTGGACGCTGTATGCATGATGGGTCACCATGGGAGCAAGTGGAAATGGAGAGATCCATGCCACCACGATGGCACAACCATTGTGGTTGGTAGTCATACCAAAATAGGGAGAAGACTGAGGGGAGGCGTTGGGAGATAAGCAGTGCTGTAAGGGAAAGGACAGACATGCCCGAGCAAGCAAGAACATATGTCAGAGGCAATTTCTGGTTTTCTGAACCTGGATGTTTTGGCTAGCGAGGTCACTAAGTGTGCTCTTAGGTCTTGCGCTTGGCTATCTTCTTGTCTTCTCCTATTCTCTTTTATATGTCTCATTTTATATCCAGGCTTTGGAAAGGAAACTTGAAACTAGAGTTGGTGTCATATAATGAGAAAAGTGTGACTTGAAAGCTTAATATATAGAGATTCAAATTCTTATTCTGCCAGTTTTTCCTCTTGATAGCCTTGAGTAAATTGATAAATCTAAGAGTTTTAGTTTTCTCATTTAAAATAAGGAGATAGGGTATTTTCATAGGGTAGCTATGATCAATGATCTGGTCTCAGCTCTTTGTACATAATAAATGAACAAAATTTCTTTACCACATGGATGATTTGGAATTTCCAGTGTTGAACAGTAATCCATGAAGGGATCTGGAAGGTCATACTGTGACCTGATGATAAATGAACATTTTTTTTTCACATTGTCTCCAAATGAGGAATTATCATGCTTAAAAAAAATTACTGTCTTCAATGACTACTCACATAAACACTATTAACATTATAATTAATCTTAAAAGATGAGTGTTTGATATGTGTAAGACACTATGTGTAAGACAAGCTCTCAGTGTTGTCTTACATTTCTATTCTTGATTCTTTTTTGCACTAGGAATCAAACTCAGGACCTTGCACTTGCTGGGGAGGCACAAGTTATATCCCCAGCCCCTTATATTTCTTTTCTATTCTATTCTATTCTGTTCTGTTCTGTTCCATTCCACTCCACTCCACTCCACTCCACTCCACTCCACTCCACTCCACTCCACTCCACTCCATTCTATTCTATTCTATTCTATTCTATTCTATTCTATTCTATCTGTCTAGCTAGCTGTCTTGGTGGTGGGAATTGAACTTTGAGCACTCTGAGCATACTAAGCACACACCCAAGCACTGAGCTACACACTCTCACCCCATTCCTTATATTTTGCTACATCAAAGAGAGTACATAATTTAGCAATCGTCACAAAACAGCCACCACGTATTGAGCTTATAACTCTAATGATAAACACATTTGACCAGGCTTATATGAATTGTTTTTAAAATCTGAGTCAGTTTTGGCTGATCTTGATCAAATTCTTTCATCTGTTTTAGGTAAGCTGGTAAATAGGCCTGACATGGCAAGTCTACAATGGTGTCAGAGCTCAACTTCAAAAAGGCCCTCAAGGAGCCATGTCTCCTGGTCTCTACACTTACCTAGAGTCCCCTCTCACAGCCTGTCTGGAATGGTTTTACAACTTCTTTTAACCAGTAGGATGCCAAAAAAAAAAAAAAAAAAATGACATTGCACCAATCTGAGGACTACACTTTAAAAAAGCCTATCGGCTTTCATTTTTGTCTTTTCAAACAGTGAATTATCAAGTAAAATCAGTTATGCTGTGAGATTAAGACAACAGAGGCAAGCCGGGCATGGTGGCTCACGCCTTTAATCCCAGCACTCCCGAGGCTGAGGTAGGAGGAGCCTTGTGAGTTCAAGGCTGGTTTGGGCTACAATGGGAGCGCAAGGCTGATCTGAGCTACATAGTGCGACTGTCTCAAAAAACTAGGGCCAGGAGTTTGACTCAGTGGCTGAAGCACCTGTCCGGCAGGCGTGAGGTTGTGAGTTCAATCCCAGATGCCACAAAAAAAAAAAAAAAAGACAACACAGGGGCAAAGAGGAGAGAAGGTGGGGAGAGGGTAAGGAGTCAAGAGAAGAGAGGAGAGGAGAGAAGAGGAGCAGAGGGACGGGGAGGGAGAGGAGAGGAGAAATCTTGCCTACTGAGGGAATAGGCATCCAAAGGTGAGTGAGCCATCTAGCATGCTCCAGTCCAGCAGAGCACCCAGATGACGGCACTCCTGGCCAACATCATGTGGAACAGAATAAGAAGCCAGCTGAGTCCAATCAACACAAAATTGTAAAAGATAATTATAATTTTTTCAAATGCCACTAAGTTTTGTGGTTTTTTATTTACAGCAATAGAGATCCAACACGGATGGGCTCACTTCTATCTTTGCACAATAGCTAATTGTCAGTTGGTGGGGTGACAAAGGTGACCGAACCATCCACATCGTCATCACCAGGGGAGCCCAAATTTGTTGTTATCAAGGCAGCAGGGTTCCAAGAGTGTAAGAAAAAGCTTGCAGACCCTCTTGAGGCTGGGGCTCAGAATGGGCACCAACTATGTGTCCTTCTACTCTGCACACTCTATCGTCTAAAGCAAGTTGTAAGGACAATTTGAATCTGAAAGCAGAGAGACAGGTTCCCTTTTTTGATAGGAAGGACTACACAATCTCATTGTATAACAGCAGGAATATAGAACAGGAAGGAGGGAAAACGAGTCATTTCTGCAGCACACCATACAAAGGAATGATTATCATAACTACTTTAAAGATGATGAACTCAAGGTTCAGAAAAGGTTGGATGACTTGGCTAAGTTCACACAGCTAGAGCATCGTAGTGCTGGGATTCCTGACTAGGTATTCTTTCTCCATCACTTCTATCATAGTGTTTCTTTGCTTTAGTGCTTTCTGTAAATGCCTATTCTGTCTCTAGTAATCTTTCCCTGGTGAATCTTCAAGTGTTTTCATGCCTTTTGGTGACACTGCATTATTTGAAAATGAGAAAATTTTGTCAATATGTATGTAACTTCAAATTTGGAGGTTGACTGAATTCACCTTTAAATCAGAACTGCCCCAGGCAGCTACTAGCTCTCCATCTTGAGCCGCTGGGGTTGTTACTAGGTTATCCAGATGTGTTGGTGATCAAGTTTCTTCATTAAGTGCTAAACAATTTGCTCCAAATGAAAGTTCACAGAGTTTCTAATGAGTGACTGCAAGGAGTTCTCAAGACTAGACGTCTCTCTTTCTGATTAATCTATTTTCCTTTTTTCCACAATTTTCTATGTCCATCTGCGTGACACAACTAGAATTTTCCCATCTAACGAGTGACTATTGATAGACCTAATGAATGACTATTGATAGAGCTGCATAATGATCACATCTAAGCTGACTGCTGTATTCATTGTGTGATTTATAACAATTCTTTATAACATTATCATTCATAATATTCAAGATAATGAGTATTATTATTGCTGTATTATTATACATCATCATTCAGATTTGTCTGATGGGCACATGAAAACATGAAACTATCTAATTATCCCCTCAGGGCACTTTGACCTGTATCAGAAGTTGATAGTTCTCTCTGCTTCACACTGCAGCCATTGGTGAAGGTATTGCATGATTTTTGAGCAAGTTTCATAGTTCCTTTGATAATGAGTTTGAATTTGACCAGAATCCTGGATCTTCCAAATCTTTTAGTCCTACCTTGTATGACATTTCTGAAGAGGACACATTTCCTACAGATGAGATAAAGCAAAATCTATTCTTTAAAAGTCATATATCTCTTACCCTGACTTCCCCATGAAAACAAAGCAAAGCAAAGCAAAGCAAAACAAAACAAACAGTTTTGATTCAACAGGTGAGCTGGGTCAGAACCACATGGGTTCTTTTTATTCAGAATAGAAGTTAGGTTAAAGCAACTTCTTTGTTCCTTTCTCCTAAGCTTACTTTCAAATCGCTCTCCTATGATGAGGAAAGAGGAGTCAAAGGAAACAAGGCCTTCTCTTAGAGTGTTGTCCTTAGAATACTTTGTTTTCCACCAAGTGTCCTCCTAGAGCAAAAATAGCCCCACACTCTATCTTACCTGCTGCACAGAAGTGAGAACATTTCAAGAGCCAACACTCGTTTATCTCCAAGACGTAATATTTTCCTCACATTTTACAAGTCCATCCAACCTTGGGCAGTGTAGTAAGGGATTAAGGAAGATAGAGACTGGAGCTTCCTTTAGAGATCATCAAACCAGGTTTTGTAAAATATTTGTTTATAGTTAATTCTAAAATTAAGATAATGCCAAGTTCTATTTGACTCCCTTTCTCTTTCTCTTTCATGGAAGTGGACTTCAGTAAAGAACCCCAGGTCCTATGTTTAGCCTACTGAGATTGCACTCTGCTGCCTCCCTCCATTTAAAACTCAGATAGTTTGGTTCTTGTTGATTTAGAGCTATGCTTGGGGGGGACAGCATTTCTATGGGAGGATAGCAGTGGTTGGTGGACCTGAATGGTGTTTGGTCCTCTGTGCTCTAGATCAAAATGCACCACTTCTGCTTTATTGTTCACTTATAGATATGACTAGAGAATGCTTGTACTTTCCTTTTTATGAACTTTTGTCTGTAGAGTCATGTCTGTCCTAGATGGGTTATGCATTGCCTAACCCCAATAGTTAATACTGTAATACTGTCTCTATTTGGAATGACTTTTTTTGTGTGTGTGTGTGGCATCGGGGTCGAACTCATAACTTCGCACCTGTCAGACAGGCGTTTAAGTCACTGAGCCTAACTCCCGGCCCTATGGAATAAGAATAATGAATTTCACAAACCAAAGTGTAAGAGAGCATTCTGTGAATAAAAGACCAGAGAAATTAATTTCACGTGATATGGAAAATTGTATGCATGCGTACCTGCTTATGATATGCCCAAGAAATGAAGACGCACTAAAGGAACAGTGCAAAGACTCCCCCACGACCTTGTGAAGAGTATGCTCACATTAGCAATAGAAAGAAGCCCATTAGTTTTAAAGCAGATGATTTCTGGCTTTCCGTAGATGGTATCTTGTACTAGTAATAATAACAGTAACTAGCATTAGTAGTCATGCTCACAGTAGTAACACTGATAACAGACGTAATATTGATAACAGTAATAATAGCAATAGTAATAATGAAGAGGAAAAATTAAAATTTTAAATAAAAACCTGCCCAGAATGTCCACCAAAACCAAACGGACATGTCCGGCAGGGCTTATAACAGAAAACATCTTCCTTGGTGTAAACCCCTGTCTCTGCTGCCCTTGTCTAACTGATGATCTTACAATGCAATTTAAAATGTAACGGGACATTTCTCCTTTGTATAACCCACGCTTTGTGTAGCTGACAGCCTTATGACGCAACCTGAAACGTTTAGACTCCGCTAACAACACACGATGCCACCCAACCCTACAATCATGTGCACCGAATCCCCTTTTTACCTCCGCGCTTACTCTCTCTTTAAAAACGCTGAAGCCCCGCTGGGTGGGGCGCTGGCTATTTAGGAGCGATCCTAGTCAGAAACCCACAGGTGTAATAAATTGCCTAGTTAACCTCACTGGCGCCGTTTTGGCCCATATTTGGTCTGTTTTCTGTAGCAACAATACTGAAATGATAGCAACGCCATGGTCTCCCTTGCCATTCCATTCTCTGCCTTTACTACCAACGCTCCCCTCACCCTTTCTTTAAAGTTTTTGGAGTTCTACAAATATTTTCAGCTTTTACTAAAAATGCCACCTCTTCCAGAGTTTCTTCTTTGATTATGTAAGCTAGAATCAATATCTTCTTATTTTTCCTCCCAAAACATTTTGCTCACACCTCTCAGAGGTGTCATTTTACAAATACACCCAAATAATCTACTGGATTGAGCACATTTTCCTTTCACTTATAAAAGAAGGAACTGTCTTTTCTTTTTTTTTATTTTAGAAATGAAGCAAAAACAACAACAAAAAAGAATAAAAACAATGATACAGAATTTCAAAACCAAGTAATAGGAAATTAACACTAGTTAATATATTGCATATTGTTATCTTCAAAGTAGTTGTTCAGATTACAGGATTTAGATATGAAAAAATGATCAAACAATGAAACAATGAAACAAACTGTTCTTTTTTGTGGGGGGGAGTACTGGAGATTGAACTCACAACCTCGCGCCTGCCAGGTAGGCACTTAGGCCACTGAGCTAAAAACCCGCCCTATTTTTTGAGACAGGGTCTCACTATGCAGTTCAGGCTGGCCTTGAACTCACTTTGTAGCCCAAGATGGTCTCAAACTCACAATGATCCTCCTGCCTCAGCCTCCTGAGTGTGTGCTGGGATTAAAGGCGGTGCCACCATGCCCAGCTTGTAAACTGTTCTTTTTGATGAACTAACAGATTAGTAGTATAGCTATGTATCTCATATGTATATGTGTGTATATATATATATATATATATATATATATATATAAAATGTTCTCCTGGGAAAGGACTATCTTTAAACTTCTCTGAATTACAACGTACTTAGCACAATTTCTTGAATATCATATGGGAAAAAGCTATTTGAATTAATGAATAAAATAGTATCAACTGAATTCAAGGAAGTTTACACTGTAGAATAAAAGAAATTTTCAATACTGATATGCAAAAGTACCAGGTATGGCATTTCAACAAATAGCAGGGTTCCATATTACAGATAGACTCTGCTAATTAATGCTACATATTCATCCAAATGCATCATGACAAGTCTAATTTTTTGCCATAATGACTTGAATTAGTCCATCTGAATACATAAACAAGAGATATGACTCAGGTTAAATCTTGCCAAGGACGAGCACAAATTTGCAAGAGTCACCGCTAAATTGGCACCATTTTGATGCAAGCAAACTGAAGTGTGTGGGTGATAACCCTGTTAATGAACTCGTTATCACAATTGGTTCTCAGAAATTAATGTTCGTCAGGTATTTGAGCCAATGTGAAGGGGGCGGTAAGCATTTACCAAAATGTTACACCATAGAACTCTTTCTTTAATAGCAACAATTTTAGTGTATAATTATTCATACACTTCCTCGAAATTAGTGTCTTAAAAATTCACTGAATATTCACTGCAATATTCTCTATACTTTTGAAATACAGAAAATAGAGAACTGATTTTTTTCCAGACAGAATTCTCCATCCCAGAAGCCCACATTCCTTTTACATAAAAACACATTATAATTAAGAGGAGTGAATTTACCTGATATCAAATACTTGACAAACGTTTAGAGAGTCATAATGAATATTTATAAAATGACATCTTTGCTTATATGAAAATGTGTGTATATGAGATTATGTAAAACACAAAGAATGAACACAGTTGATATTAAGTCAAACGTGGGTGATAAAGGAGAGGAAATGAGAGTACAAACATGATGTAAACCGGGAGTGAGGAAAATGGAGACTTGACCCCTATAAACGTCAGGATTTGGTAATGCAGGAGTGGGAAAGGGCAACATGAAAGGTGTTAAGATTTCTAGCAGCTGTGCCAGAAAATGTTTCTGAGTCTCTGTGGTCAAAGCAGCCAAAATGTCCAGAAAATTATAATTGACTCAGGCAAAAATGTGCAGTGAAAGCTAATGGACAATATCTTTGACCACATCTCTGTAGTAGAAAAAATGATGAATTCCTTAAAGCTGTACGTACCATAGAGCATCTTTCCATATAGGCCATGACATTTGATTTGGTGTTCTAAAATGGTGTATTCTAGCCGGGCGTGGTGGCACACGCCTTTAATCCCAGCACTCGGGAGGCTGAGGTAGGAGGAGCGTTGTGAGTTCTAGGCCAGCTTGGGCTACAACGCGAGCGCAAGGCCGGCCTGAGCTACATAGTGCGACCCTGCCTCAAAAAAATCAGGGCTGGGGAGTTTGGCTCAGCGGCTTAAGCGCCTGCCCTGGCAAGTGCAAGGTTGTGAGTTCAATCCCCAGTGCCGCAAAAAAATAAAATGAAATAAAATAAAATGGTGTATTCTAACTACAAGCTCTCTCCAAATAATGCAAACAAAGAGAAATGTAATACACAGTGAATAATGCTGGTCCTGAGACTTGTGATCTGATCATATTTCTGCTTTTAATTCTTTGTGTGATTTTAGAAACAAATATATACATTTGTTGAAGTCTAATACTGGCCTGTATCAGGTCAAATCTACCTGGTAGATTTGTTATGAAAGTCAGAGTAGAATAATGAAGACCCTAATACGCACTATAAAAATAAGATTTTACTCTGAATAGATTAAACTATCCTTCTTTCCTGAGAGAATTCCAGGAATTCATTCCATTTAAATAATCACTTAAAATAAAAATAAATAGGATCAAATATACCTGTGATTTCTGTCAATTATGTTTAATTAAAAAAATGTTTGCCAACCTCCTCCCATGTACCAGAAATTATTTTGGGCACAGGTTTATGTGGTATAAACCTCTCCGATCTTTTGCCTTCTTTGTCTCTTTTGGAATTATGAAGGCTGAAGCCCTCTAATTAAAAATTTCCCACCCACAATATAATTTATTTATACTTTTAAGCAGGTGGACTTTTCTCATTAGGCAGCCTCCTCCTCCCTAGAGTATTTTTACTAGTTAGAAAATCCTTCCAGGAGCATTTTTTCAAGCAGGCTTGTCCAACCTGCAGCCTAACAGGCTGATTTTTCTGTTTTTTAAAATGTAATAATAAAAAAAATTTAAAACACAAAAGAAGTTTTGTATTCATATATACTAGTTGTATTACTTATTTTATATGCTGCCCAAGACAATTCTTCTTGACTCATTGTGGCCAAGGCAAGCCAAAGAGCTGGACACCATGGATCTGATTCATCTGCCTAAGCCTTTTTGGAATCCTGAAAGATGGAATATGAAGAAGTGAGTAAGACCCATCAGGTTCCTGATCTGTGGGGGTTATTAGACCTTATCTTCCAGACTAGACTGTATCCAGATTCCCTGTGAGGATCACTCCCACACTGTCCCTCCTTTTCCCACTAAATCTTTTTTTGTTTGTTTGTTTGCTTGTTTGTTTGTTTGTTTGTTGTACCAGGATCAAACTCAGGACCTTGAGCTTGCCGGGCAGGTGCTGTGCTGCTGAGCTAAAACCCCGGCCAACCTTTCTGTATTCTATGCTGACCTAGAAAAAGAACTAGACCTCCCTTCACCTAATATTGTCAGGTTACTCTCAGTGACTCTGAAGGGGAACTCTCACCACTAGGACTGGAATCCTACAGTGACCATTCTTGTGTTTCCTACCTCCTGGAGTCTAGTAGGGAGCAGTGAGCTGAAACTGACTTCTACTTGCCATAAGTCATCTCTCAGGTGAAAATCAACTCATTTAGAGAATATGTCTATGCTGCATTCTATTCATTCAAGTAATGCTTATTGAATACTGTCCATGGGTCAGTGCTGAGAATGAGAGAAGAATAACATGTAGATAGACGTCAATTCACATATGTCACAGAGAATGAACATTTTTTGCTAAAGAAGCAACTCTAACTCACTGTATTAAGTAGCATAGTGTAGTGTGTGCAAAGAGTAAAGAATAGGTACTTACTCGGTCTTAGAGAAATAGGGAAGGCTACCTGGAAGAGGTAATGTCCAAGCTGACACCTGAAGATGTGAGGAGTTAGCATGATGAAGAATGTTCCAGGACAGGGAACCACACGCACGGGTAAAGGCATTAAGTCTAGGAAGGTGTTGGCACATGCTTGGGACTGGAAGAAGTCTAGTACGGTCAGAGTATAAGGAGCAGTGTTCACAGAAAAAGAAGCAGAAAAAGACTTGAAATAATCCTCGAAATTCTTGGACACTTTGTGAACAAAGTGTGGTCTATGAATGTCCTAGTTACTTTTCCCTGTTGCTGAGACAAAATACCTGACACCCAAAATTAGGGAAGGAAAGGTTTTTTTAGCTTACAGTTTTTGGAGGTTTCAGTCCATAATCAGCTGGCTCCAAGGCAGAGTGGCATGGCACAGGGGCAACACTTCAAGACATCAACAAGCAAAAGCAGCCAAAGCAGGAAAGGGCACAAGAGCAAGCCTCTTTTCCCCCCTTATGCTGTAAGCAGGCCACCTCCCATTCCCTAGGGCAGGTGTAGCACTCACAAAATCTCTATGCCCTGCTCTTGAACAGGATGAGGATATTTACAAAGTAAGGATCCTGGCTCCCCACTGAGTCTCTCAGTTAAACTTCTAAACTTCTCAAGTTGACACAATGTATCAACCATAACAATGGACCAGCAGGTGACAGTAATTAGAAGTATATGATATCGTATCCCAATCTGAAGCTCCTAAATGAGAGTCTGCTTTGCAAAAAAAATCCCCAGGTGATTTGGATACACATTAAATTTTTAGAATTAAGTACAGGCCATATTCAAATGTTTGTAGTAGATCCTAAGGACCTTGGAGGTGACTTTGAAAAGTGTTTAATATAGAAAGTCATATTAATTTGAAATTGTTCTGAGACAATAACTTAAGGCATTTAGTCAAATATAAAAGTTAATCTTCTTGTGTTCAGTCTTACTCTTCACTCAGTTTCACTGTGGGTGTCTATTTGCACTTCTTAGACAAATTCATTGCCTTTACACATACAAGTCAGTTTCCAACGCCACCAAGTTGGGATGACACAGGGTCCCAGGTTGTAGAACCTGGAAATGAAGGACACATGCGTAATGTTCAGAGCCTAAGTCAAATGGGAACAACTAGTCGGTCTCATTATAGTATGAAAAGAGTTAAGTGGGACATCACAAATTTGTAGACGAGGAGAAGGGAACCTAGAAAAGGTTCTTTGCTCTTCTAGAGAGGATAAATTAGTTTCTGTTTTTAGTGGAGTAGGCTTCTTGTTCTCTAGGGTATGTACTATAATTTGTCACAAGGGCATGTTGATTTGGAGAGCGATATTGTTTTCAAAAAATTGAATGTTATGAAGTTTCTCTTCTTACAATCTTCCAGGGTTCCATAGAAATTCTTATAATGTAAATAAATTCCTCTATAGTGAGGGAACAGCTCATTTCCTTCCATTAGGAGGATAAGGGCTCTACCCGAAAAAAAAAAAAAAAAGAATTTCTTATAATCAGATATAAGTCTGACTTTGAGCTGAGACTTGAATACATTTATAATTTATATCTTCACACTGCTATCTCTATACTTGTCTATAGACATATGGAAAAAATTACAAATTTCCCAATTTATGTTATTTTTTACATGGTTCTACCTCTACTGAGAAATCTTTTCATAACCCTTAAAGAATCCTCCTGATAGTCTCTGAATTGTAAACTAAAGTACCAGTTTCCACTCTGAAAATTGACTCTGTTCTGTGTCTGAGTTACTTCACTTAGCATTGTCATCTCAAGGTACATCCACTTTCATAGAAATAATTCAAACTTATTCTTCTTTACAGCAAAATAGTACTCCATTGTGTAAATACCACAATTTCTTTATCTTTTTGTCTGTTGATGTGCATATAGGCTGTTTCCAAGATTTAGTTATTATAAATTGCGCTGCTATAAACACGAGTGTGCATATATCACTGTGGCATAATATCTTTAACTCTATTGGGAGGATATCTAGAAGGGGAATACCTGGTTCAAGTAGAAGCTGTATTTTTAGTTTAGTCATAGGTCAATTTATTTAAACAAACTTTTGACCGTGTCACTTGAAAAATAATTTTTATAAAACAGAATCAAGAAGACAAGATGGAAGGAAGGAAGGAAGGAAGGAAGAAAGGCATGAACGAAGGAAAGGAAGGAATGAAGGCAAAAGGAAGAAGGGAACAAAGGAAAAATGGAGGGAAGAGAGAAGGAAAGAAGAAAAAAAGAAAGGACACAGAGCTTGTTTTATTGTATGGCACTGAAAAAGCGACTGCTTTCTGAATAGATAGTGCCTGGCAATTATCAATCCTATGATGAAAGCTGAAGGGTAGCATTGTCTTTTGCCTGTGTTCCTCTGACTGTAACGGCAGCTAGAAGCAAAAAGGTAAATAGGCAGCTTTCGGTGATGTGTAAGTAGAGAACATCTTCCTCCACTTCACTGACAGCTATTCAAGCAGTACCAGGCAGACGGGAGGATTCAGGCCAGTTGTTATTAATAATTCAGCCATCTGGCCTCCCAACTAAACAGCAAGGGACACTTTTTCTTCTCAGTTCCAAACTGAGTCTCGATTCAGCGCTCACCTCATGGAAGCTGAACTTCTGATTTCTCAAGCTTGCTCTTTCTTTCTGTTTTTCCCTTTACTGCCATCCTGTTCACCAGAGGCAGCACCAGGGGAGACTTGGGTGTATGTGGAGGGGAAATCAATTTGCAAAGCCCCTGTCAGATCCCCTTCCTTTGCCCAGGCAATCTTAAATGTTCCTAAAATGGTATAATCTAACCATAAGCCATGATTTTAGTATACCTCAGGCCAAGTGTCCCACTTTTCCTTGCAGAGAGACTGCCTCACATCTCAAAATCATACATCCTAGGTAAAGAATATGCAGCAGCTACTGCTCTTGAATTTCTATTCAGTCTATTGTCTGTAACATCATAGTAGTCTATAAATCTGCTTAAGGAATGAGTAATCTCACTGCAGAAGAGTATCCACTAAAGAATTCATTTGGTACTTGGATGTGTCGATCAATCAAGGCAAAAATAAACACTACAGTTTAGTGAGAAATATAGAAAAATACACATAACTGTAAATATCCTGAGACAGGGATGCTATCATTTAGAGATATATAGTCATGATCTGTGGGAGCATCAATAAGAGGAAAGTTCAAATCCATGAAGCAGGCAGTCAGAGCAGACAACCTAGAAATGGAGACTCCACATAGAAATAAAAATTAGCCAGGCAGAAATTTGCTGAGATACATTCTCAGTAGAAGATCCAGCCAGAACAATGTTGTCAGGATGTAGAAAATATATAAAATATTTGGAATAACACCGGTTCTTCATTAGGACCACATGACAAAGTAGAAGTCAAGGAGTAGCAGGGAGAGAGAGGCTGTCTAGCAAAGGTAGGGACAGATCACAGAGGAAAAACATTTTGAATGGAAGGGATTGTCTCTCTGTGCTTGAAAAGTGGTTGGCTGGCCAGCGAAGCATGAGAATCTCACTTATATTGGCTGTCTTTAAGAAACAAGTTCCTTGAAGGCAGCTGTCAATAATTAAACTGAAAGGAAATGTCACTGATCAAACACATTAAAAACTATTGCTGTTTACATGATAATAGTCTTCCTGTTTGGTAGCAATGTTGGCACTTGGACTTGTGGGAAATGGGGAATGGCTGACAGGTTTTTGAGAAGATGCTGTAAAACTTGTAACTTGGAACAAAAACACATTATTTTGACCTGACTGAAAATAAAGTGGAGGAATGATTTCCAGTGAGGAGATCTAGCAGAGTAGAAGTCCTGAGGTAGGATAAATTCTCAGAGAAGGACAGCAGCTGCAGGATTTTAGGAGATGCCCTCAAATAAAACTCTGCAAATTTCAAAGAAATAAAATCATTACAGAATGTTTTCACTAGTCATAATGGAATCAACTTGCAGTCAATGAGAAAAAGGAAATAAGAGTCTTCAAATATGTGAAATTTAACAAAAGAGACTTTAAATAACCCATAGATCAAGAAGAAAGCCTGAAAGATAATAAAAATTATGCAGTATTAAATGAAAAAGAAAACAGCATAGCAAAATTCGTGCAACTACAGCAGTGCTTGAAAGGGAAATTGATAATACTAATTGCTTACACTACAGATAAAGGAAGATCTCAAGTCAATAATAAAAGTTATTATCCCTGAGAAACTGGGAAGGAAAGGGGAAAGTAAACTGAAAGAAAGAAGGCAGAAACAAGATGAAAGCAGAAGTCAGTGAAATTTAGAATAAGAAAACAAAAACAGTAAAAGTTAATTCTTCAAAAAATTCATGCGATTAATATCAAAACTGAGAAAAACTATCAAAACTGAGAAAATGCAGAGAAAAGACACAAATCAACAATATCAGGAGTAAAATAAAGGATATCACTGTGCTACCTCAGCCATTAAAAATTAATAAAGATAAAATTCAAATTTGCAGTCATAAATTCAGCATCACAGAAGAAAGGTCAGCTTTCACTGGTTGTGTTTTAATGCTCATCAGTTGAATATATTACTCCGCTTGGTGATCGCCACTGTTTCTGATCAGCAGTCCTGGAATTATATTGTCTTTCCTCTGTAAGAGATAAGTTAATTTCCTCTGTTCATCCAGTCTTTTATCTTTCATAAATGTGACTATAATGAGCTTAGGTGAGGTGCTCTGTGTATTGCATTGGGCCTCTTCAACTTCTTGATCAATATTTCTAACTTTTTATCTTACATTTTTCCTATTTCTTCTTCCTAAATTTATTGCTTCCTTCTTACCCATGTACATACTTGCCATGCTGTTAGTTAATAATCTGTGAACGGCTCCCTCTCAATTTTTGTTTCTCTAAAGATATAGTCACCTTTTCATCACTCTTGAATATTATTTTAACTTGTTAATCAGTTATGGATATGAACACATCTGAAAAGTTGTTAAATGCATGATTTGGAATCAAAATATGGGGATTTGGTTCCCAGGTATACTCTATACTAGTCGTAAATTTGTAGAATTAATTTTCTAAGTATTTTTTGTTTTGGTTATGTATTTCCTTCTTGAGACATGATCTTGCTCTGTAGTTTAGGTTAGACTCAAACTCATGGCTATTCTCTTATCTCAGCCTCTGAAGTGCTAGGATTACAGGTGTTCATCACCATGGCTGGTCTTGTTTCAGTTATTATTAAATTGGTATTTGCATATTGATCTTAAATCTAGTTACCTTGTTTGTTTATTAATAGTTTTAAAAGTCATTAATATAAATTTTCATTTAACTTTATTATAGGTGATCCTATTATATTCAAATAATGTAATTTTAACAATTTCCAATCTTTTTTAATCAAGAGCATGATGTAATAATACATAATACTTCCTAAGCAAATATGAACATAGCTAATTAATAATACCAAGAGCTAGAGAGGATATTTCATAGTAAGATACTCCATTTACCCCTGCCAAGAATGTTTTTTTTAAAAACAGTAGATATTGCTTTGTAATCACAAACATTCACATATTCCATGGTCCAATTGCAGTTAGACAATCAATTAAAATTTCATTCTGATGAGTTACAAATTATATTTGTGGAGGATTACAATGCTTTTAAGTTTAAAGTCTTACCTAAATCCTTTGTACAAGTGACCCTAAAAGGATAAATTTTAGATTATTAACTGACCTGTTGAGGCATAGTTTAAATACAATAAAATTCGTCACTGTTAATGTTCTCATCAGTGTGTTTTGAAAACTGGATATATTTTCATCATCACTTTTCCAATCATGAAAGAAAATATTTCCATCATCCCCAAATATTCTTATTTTCCTTTACAGTGAATTCCTTCTCTCCATCATTGAACTTTCAATTACCTCTGATGTTCTTCACCCTAATACGTTTCTTCTACTTTTTACAATTTTTTTTGGATACAGGGTCTTGCTATGCAGTTCAGGCTGGCCTTGATATCACTTTGTAGCTCAGGCTGGTCTCAAACTTGCAATGATCCTCTTGCTTCAGCCTCTTGAGTGCTGGGATTACAAGCACGTGTGCCAACACGCCTGGCTTTACTTTCTAGAATTTTATGTACAAAGAATTATATGTTTACCATCTAGCTATTTTTATTTAGCACAGTCCCTTTAGCATTATTTTATTCTGTTGGGTGTATTAGTCACTTGTTACTTTTTTGTTATTGAATGATATTCCATTTTATGGCATACTGTATTTCATTTGTCTATTCTGCATTTGGTAGACATTTGTATTGGTCCCAGAATTTTTGCTGTTTTGAATTAAATTTTTATGACTATTGAGTATAACTGTGTCTAAATGTGTTTGTTTGTCTGGGGAAATCACTAGTACTGACATTAATGAAGTTAATGATAAGCATATCCTTATATAAATAGGAAATTGCCAGTCTGTCCTCCAAAGTAGTTGCTCCATTTTGTATTTTGTATCTGAGAACCCCAAATGCTCTAAAGGTTCACCAACACTTCCTGTTTTTTTCAGAATTTTAAGCATTCCAATGGTTGGGTATTGATAATCTCATAATCATTTTGATTTCCATTTTCCTCAAGAAAAATAAAGATGAATCTCTTTTCATGTAAATGATTTGTTATTTACATAGCTTGGTTATTTTGTCTATTTTCTTGTTTGAAATATCTTTGCTCCTTAGAAACAAGTCCTTTAAAGATGCAGTTCTGACAAGCATATTTTCCCAGTCTATGGCTTATCTTTTCAGTAACATTAGAAGAGCAAAAGTGCTCAATTTTGATATGTGTCAAGGGTCAAACTGTCCTTTTACAGTTAATACATTTCCTTATTATTTCTAAGAAAATTTTGCTTAATCTAGGGTCACAGAGATTTTCTTCTATATTTTATCCCATAACTTCCATAGTGTTAACACTTATATCTATGATCCATTTTGAGTTGATTTTTGCATGTAATATGAAAAAAAGGTTATGGTTTAGTTTGGAGTTCTTTTTAAACTCTAGCACCATTTGTTAAATACAAGTGTGATCAAAAGATACAGTGAATACTTCAATTAAAAATGAAAAAGAAATTATTACAGGAGACATATTGCCATTAGTCCCCCTCAAAACACTATCCTTCACTTCAATTATCCCATTGTTCTTGCCACTTTTTCAGGCAGTTTCGAAAGTCCTCTTGTATTAGTACTTTTTGTGACTGCCTCAAAGGCTTGAATTCCTTCAAAACTTTTATGGCAATTTCCATTAAATAAAAACATTATGGTGTATTCTCCTCTTTCCTATTGACTAGATAGGCACTATGGGACTTCTGGATCTTCCCCCAAAATCAAAATGACCATGCAAGGTAAACGTTTTGAATCAATTCAGTACAATGAAGCAGACACGGTAGCACAAGTAAAGACACTCACAAAAGAGAATGTTCAGAACTGTTTCAGAAAGTGGCACAAACAATAGGACAAAAATTTACAAGGTGCAGGAGAATTGATGACAATGTCTTTCATTGTAATAACTTTTTACAATGAAAACATTTACCATATCATTTGATCACATCATACTGTAAGTCATACTCCTTCCAAGAATTACCTTGGAAAGTCTATTAATTGAGACTATAATATTAAATGAAATAAATGAAACAAATAAGTTTAAATACCCCCATGGCCTCTCTTGTATGATAAATTCGAAGCATGAATAATCTAAAGAGCAAAATAAAAGATAGACAATGACAAAGAAATTAATCTTCTGCAAATCGGAAGGGGATCTAGCAATGAAAGACAAGGAAAGGTAGGAAAGGAGAAAGAGAAATGAGAGGAATTAAGATGGGTTATGTGCATGTACCAATTCTCCACAAAGAAAGTAACCATGATATACTACAAACATGTGCTAATAAAGTCAAAAGCAAACAAAGGAACAAAAAAAAAGAAAGAAAGAAAGAAAGAAAGAAAGAAAGAAAGAAAGAAAGAAAGAAAGAAAGAAAGAAAAAAAGAAAGAAAGCAAGCAAGCAAGCCTGCCAACAGTCATTTGACCTTGTTTGCATGGGTCTGTGTCTGGAATCTATTCTACGTATTTAACTATCTGCATATCTTATGCCACTGACACATTGCTGAGGCCGTATTAATAGCAGAAAGAGAAAGCAAGGTTACACAGTTTGAGTTATATCTCCCCAGGGGACCAGAAAGTAATGTTAATATATCGTAAATATTTCAAACTGCCACTTTTTCAGAATTAGGGCAAAGTAGTGTCTTTTCTTGCAACTAACTTTCTGGTATTTCTCACATATTTTACATTAGAATTCTGCTGAAAAATATTGAAAAGGGTAAAAATGAGAAAGGTTAAAGAAATTTAAATGGCAAAAGAGAATATATTAAGAAATGGACTATAAATATTTTTTTACATACAATGTTAAGATGGATTTTTTGCTTTTTTCTGTCCCATAATCTTTGATTTTCCTCTCTTCCCAGTCCTTTTATCTGGTGAAGACATCACACACAGAGAAATAGTCAAAAAAAATACTTAGGAAATAAAATGAAATAAACTGTATATTAATGAAATGAATGATTTATTGTTCTAGTTCTCAGGATATTATAAGTGCTACTTTTCTTTGATGGTGTTAGCTAACTGTTATGGTTGACACACTGTGTCAGTTTGAGTTAGATGTTTAACTAGGTGACTGAGAAGGAAACCGAGGTCCTCACTTTGTAAACATCCTGAGCCTGTGCAAGAGGAGGGAATGAAAGACGGTGTGAGGGCTACACCCACCCCAGGAGGTGGGAGCCTGCTTACACTATAAGGGAAGAAAAGAGACCTGCTCTCCCCTTTCTGCTCTTGCTTTTCTGTCTTCTGCCCCTGTGCCACGTCACCCTACCTTGGAGCCAGCTGAGCATGGACTGACACCCCCACAAACTGTGAGCTAAATAAACTTTTCCTTCCTTAATTTTGGATGTTGGCTATTTTGTCTAGCAATGAGAAAAAAATAACCAAGGTACCAACTAAACATCAACATGTTTCTCCCTCATAACAGTAATAGCAATTTAGTTGGATTCATTTAAAAAAAATAGAAAATCATAGTCACTACCTCAGGATATATCTAAAATGTGCTCTTAAAATGAATGTCTCTTTGGTTACTGGAATATGTGGAAATGTCAAAATGAAAATTAGAGAAGGAAGATATCAATTCATTAATTTTATGGAGACTAGAGATAAAGAAGATAATGAGACGGTCTAACAACTTTGATGTGTAATACAAATAATAAGAGAAGTAATACTCCCTTATATTCTCTTAGAATCTTGTAGATTGAAAAAGAATCTCATATTCATAATTTTATTCAATTCTGATGGCGATTATGTGGCAGTATTATTTTTCCATTTTGTTGGCAAGAATAAAAGCTCATATTATTGGGGGTTTAATATATACAAGGTACTTTTAAAATCATTTTAGATGAATTAATTTATTTAATCCTCACAATTCTATGAGATAATCACTTATTATTTTAATATTTAAAGAACAAGTAATTAAGACACAGGAACATTAAATGATTTGCCATTTTTGCTTAGTTAATGAACAGCACATTCAGGACTTGAATTCATCCAGTCTAACTCTGAAATCTGTAAAAAGGACACTGTTTCATAATTTTCAAGAAAGAAAAGCTTAGGAAGAGATAGCTACCTTCTTTTGGTGTGCAAGTAGTCAACCTAAGATTCTTCAGCTCTAAGGCAGCCTCTCCTACCTCTTATGGAGAAAATGGTTTAAAACAGCTGTCAAATGAGTGAAGGGAGTTGTAGCACTGTGTTCATATACAAATATTCACCAATTTGAGTCAGGAAATCCCAAGCCTTCTCTGTTTTTCTAAAAAAAATTTAAAGAGAAAAAAAAAAGAAATTTCAAACTAAGATAATAAGAAGGTATCAATGGTTGATACATTGCATGTTATTATCTTTAAATTAGTTACTCAAAATACCTGATATTGGCATTTAAGGATAAAAACAATATTAATACAAAACTTTCCTTTCAATGACCTAAAATAAATTAGTAGTATTGCTATCTTAACTATCTTATATATATATTTTTTTTCATTTCTTCTTTTCTCCATTACCCTATCCCAGGATCACTTTCTTTTTGAAGCTTCTTCCAATTTTACAGTACCTATTGTACATTTTGTATCTTATTTACTAGTTCACCTTCTCATACTTGGGAGATAATGCAATGTTTACACATGTGCATCTGATTTGTTTCACTTAGGAGTAGGGTCTTGAGTTGCGTCCATTTAGCTATGAAAGTCTCCAGTTTATCCTTCTTTATGGATGAGTAGTGCTCCATTTTATAAAAAGACATTCCTTTTATATCCATTCCTCAGTTGATGGGCGTTTGCTACTACAAATTGCACTGCAATAAATATGGGTGTACTTATACCACTGTGGTACAATGTTTTTAATTCTTCTGGGAAGATACTGAGAAGGGAAATAGCTGGATCAAATGGGACCTCTTGTCTTAGTTTTCTGAGGAATCTCCATACTGATTTCCACAGTGGTTGTACCAGTCTACCCTCCCACCAACAGTACATAAGTGTTCCTTTTTCCTAACAGCATTTGTTATTGGGTAATTTCATTATAATAGCCATTCTTTCCAAGGTGAGATGGAATCTCAATACTCTTTTAATTTGCATCTCTCAAATCGCCAGTGATATTAAATATGTTTTTCATTTATTTATTTATTTGTCATTTGTATTTCTTTATCTGAGAAGTGTGTATTCTTCTCAGATGCTCACTTTTGGATTGGGTCTTTAAATTTGGGAGGTCTGATATTTTTAGTTCTTTATATGTTCTCAATAGTAATCCTTTGTCTGAGGAATAACTGACAAACACTTTTTCTCACATTGTGGGTTGTCTCTTCATTTTGTTGGTTGTTTCTCTTGCTGTGCAAAGATTTTTCATGAGATCCCAGTTGATGATTCTTTGTGATAGTTCCTGTGTCATTGGAGTTGTATTCATAAAGTCTTTGACTATACCAGTGTCTTCAAGAGATTTAACTATTCTATCTTCCAGCAGATTTAATGCTTCTGTTTATTATTTAGATCTTTGACCCATGTCAAATTTAGTTTAGTACATGGCAAAAGATATAGGTCCAATTTTAATCTTCAGCAGGTGCAGAACCAGATTTGCTAGCACCATTTATTAAAAAGGTCATCTTTCTCCCAGTGAATGTACTTGGCAACTTTGTCAAACATAAGGTGGACTGAGTACATCTGGAGTTGTTTCTGCGTCTTCTAATCTGTTCCATCAATCTTCAGGTCTGCTTTTTTGCCAGTACCATGCTGTTTTTATTACAGTAGTTTTATAATATAATTTCAAGTTCTGGATTGTGGTGCCCCCTACCTTGCCTTTGTTGCCCAGACTTGCCTTTGCTATTCTAGGTCTCTTCTGGTTTCATATGAATTTTAGGATTGTTTTCTCTAATTCTGTGAAATATGCTATTGGAATTTTGATTGGAACTGCATTAAATCTGTGTATCAGTATTGGAAGTATGGCCATTTTCACTAAATTTGTCCTTCTGACCGAAGAGCAAGGTATATCTTTCCATTTTCTGATATTCTCTTCAATTTCTCTTTTTCAGAGGTCTGTAGCTTTCAATGCAGTGGTCTTTTACATCCTTCATTAGACTGTTTCTTTGGTGTTTTGTTTTGTTTTTGTTTGTTTGTTTGTTTTGTTTTGTTTTGATGTTGTTGGGAAAGGTGTTGTTTCCCTAATTTCTCTCTCAGTGAGTTTATTATACATGTATAGGAAGGGTATTGATTTTTGAGTGTTGATTTTGTATCCAACTATGATACTGAATTTGCTCACTAAATCTAGCAGCATTTTAGTAGTGTTTTGAGCATTCTCTATGTAAAGTATCATGTCATCTGTAAATAATGATAATGTAACTTCTTCTTTTCCTATTGTTATTCCTTTTATTTCTTTCTCTTGTCTAACTGCTCCAGCTAAAGTTTCCAGGACTATGTTGAATAAGAGTGGGGCTGTGGACATCCTTGTCTTGTCCCTGATTTTAGAGAGAAAGTTCTTAATTTTTGTCTATTTCATATGATGTTGGCTCTTGGTTTGTCATAGATGGATTTTTTTCAGATTGAGATAATGCATTCTAATTTTCTGTAGGGCTTTTATCATGAATGGTTGCTGGACTTTGTTAAAAGCTTTTTCTGCATCTATTGAGATGATCATATGATTTTTGTCCTTGGTTCTATTAATATAATATATTACATTTATTGATTTATATATGTTGAAACATCTCTGCATCCCTGGAATGAATCCTATTTGGTCATAATGTGTAATCTTCTTGATTTGTGCATTCTGGTTGCCAGTATCTTACTGAGGCTTTTGCATCTAGTTCACTAGGGAGATTGGCCTGTAATTCTTTCTTAGTTGGGTCCTTCTCTGGTTTTGTATCATTGTAATGCTTGTTTCCTGGAATGAATTTGGGAATATTGCTTAACTTTCCATTTCATTAAAGATTTTGAGAAGAAGTGTTGTTAGCTTTTCTCTAAGTTTCTTGTATAATTCAGTAGTGATTCTGTCAGGTCCTGGGATTTTGTTTGTTGGTAGGTTTTTAAATATGTCTTATTTTCATTGAGTGATACTAGGATTATTTAGGATTTTCATATCTTCTTGAGTCAGCTTTGGTAATTCGTATCTACCTCAGAATCTGTCCATTTATTTTGCATTTTCCATCTTATTAGAATACAAATTTTCAAAGTAGGTATAGATGATAGTCTTGGTTATGTTCCTCTCATTGTCGAGACAAAATGCATGACACCCAAAATGAAGGAAGGAAAAGTTTGTTTATCTTACAATTTTGGAGGTTTCAGTCCATGCTCAGCTGGCTCCAAGGCAAGGTGCCGTGGTTGAGGGGAAACCATCATGGCTACCACAAACAGCAAAAGTGAAAGGGCAGAAGAGAGAGAAAGCACACCTTCTTCCCTCACTTACATAGTATACCAGCTCTGTCCCTGGTCAGGTGCAGCACTCACACAGCCAATCCCAATGCTAGACAATGAACCAATCACAAATGCTAAATTTAGCCACCTCTATGACTGCATGAGGCTTGGGGGGGCCACCCAGATGTAAACCATAACAATGATCTTCTGGATTTCTACAGGATCCATTGTGATTTCACCTTTTCCATTCCTAATTTCATGGATTTGATTCTTTTCTTTCCTTTTTTTGATAGGCTTGGATAAGGGTTTGTCAATGTTACTTAATCTTTCAAAGGAGCAACTATTGTACTAATTGGTTGCTTGTAGATTTTTTAGTCTCCCATGTGTTAATTTCTGCTTTGATCTTTGTAATTTCCTCCTTCATATGAACTTTTGGCTTAGTCTGCTCTTCTTTTTCTAGAAGTTTGAGGTTCACAATTAAGTTGTTTATTTGTGCTTGTTCCATTATCTTGATATGGTTATTCACTGCTATAAATTTGCCTCTTAGGATGGCTTTCATCGTGTCCCATAAGTCCTGGTATGTTTTATTGTCATTATCATTTAATTGTAGAGACTGTCTAATTCTTATTTAATTTCATCTATGACCTATTTGTTGTTCAGGATGGTGCTATTTAATTTCCATGTGTTTATGAAGTTCATGTGGTTTCTTTTGCCATTGATTCTCAATTTCATTGCAGTATGATCTGATAATACCCATGGGAAAATTTCAGTTCCTTTGCACTTGCTTATGCATGTTCTATAAGCTAGTATGTGGTCTATTTTGGAGAATGTCCCATATGCAGCTGAGAAGAATGTGTATTCTCATATTGTGGGGTGGAACACTCTATAGACATCTATTAAATCAATTTATTCAAAAGTTTGGTTCAGTTCTAATATTTCATTGTTGATTTTTTGTCTAGTTATCTGTCTTTTTGTGACAGTGGGATAGTGGAATTTTCCCCAGTGCAACTGCATTTTTGCTTATTCGTTTTTTCATGCCTGTTTTATATAGTTGGGTGCACTGGTAATTGTTGCATATATATTTATGATTTTTATCTCTTCCTCTTGGATTTTTACCTTTATAAGGATGCAGTGACCTTCATTATCTCTCTTATTTAGTCTTGGCTTTAAATTTACTTTGTCTGCAAATAGAATAGATACCTCTGTTTTTTTTTCCACTTCTGTAACATGAGTATTGTCTTCCATCCTTTGACTTTCAGTCCATAAATTTCTTTTTGAATTAAACGTGTTTCTTGTGTGCAGCATATTTTTGGATGTTGCTTCTTGATCAATTCTGACAGTCTGTGTCCTTTGATTGATGAATCGAGACCATTAACATTGATGGTTATAACTGATAAGTATTGACTTACCCTTATCATGCTATTTTCCTGTTGTTCTCTTCCCCCTCATTTTTTCCCTGTCTTTGCTTAACCATTTGCCTTTCTTCATGGATTACTCTGTATGGGTTCATGGGCTTAACAGTAGTCATTATTAGCTCTTTCTAGAATGCTCTTCAAACATTTTGAAGTGCTGGTTTGGTGGTCATACATTTCCTCAGATGTTCTTTGTCATGGAAGTATCATATTTCTCCATCGGTTTTTGAAAGATAGTTTTATGGGGTACATCAATCTGGTTTGAAGGTTGTTTTCCTTTAGAACTTGAAATCACTCCAAGCTCTCTTTTACTTGAGAAGTTGGTCCAAGTCAATCCAAGCTTCTCCTTGTGCTGAGAAGGCAGTTGTGATTCTGATGGGCTTTCCTTTATAGATGATTTGTTTTTTTTCCCTAACAGCTTTTAAGATTGTATTTTTGCACTGAATTTCTGTAATCTTGCATATGACATATCTGGCTGTAGACTGTTTTGATCGTAGCTAATTGAGTTTTGTATGCCGCACTTATCTGTATGTCAAATTATTTTTCCCTGCTCAGAAAGGTTTCTGCTACTGTTACTATGAACAGGTTTCTTTATGTTATTTGCACTATGTCCTGCTTTTTCACTGACTCCAATCAATCTTAAATTATTCTTCTTTGCCTCATCTAGCACTTAATAGATTGGCTTCTCATGTTCCTTTGCTATTTTTTTTTTTTTTTTTTTTTTGGTACCGGGGATTGAACTCACGACCTCATGCCTGCCAGGCAGGCACTTAGGCCACTGAGCAAAATCCCTGGCCCTATTTTTTGAGATAGGGTCTCACTATGCAGTTCAGGCTGGCCTTGAACTCACTTTGTAACCCAGGCTAGTCTCAAACTCACAATGATCCTCCTGCCTCAGCCTCCCAAGTGCTGGCATTAAAGGCATGCACCACTCTGCCTGGCTGGTCCTTTGCTATTTTTAAGAATTCTTTTTTTTATGATCACTAACCACAGACCTGTCTTTTATATCTGAGATCCTGTTTTCATGTTGGCTTAAACTGCTGCAGATACTTTAAATTTAGAATTTTTATTCTCCTGGACATTTTTATCTCTGGGAATCTGCCTTATGGATTCCATTTCTTTCCTATGCTGAGCATTCGTGCCTTCCATAATTTTCTTCTTAAACTACTCTGGTGTTTTGTTTTCTTTTTGGCCTGTATCTGCTCTAGATTCATAAAATATGGTTTTAATTTTGGGCACCATATCTGAAGCTATCTGAGAAATTATTTTTGATTTGATTTTTTTCTAAAGTCTCACTTAATCGTTTTGTTGTTAGCACTTAAGAGAGGCCAGCTGGGAGACTTTTGGATTGTCCCACTTCATTGCCTCCCAGGTTTGTCTTTTGTGAACTGGATGTCTGGGTCTGCATCTTGTTTAAGCACCTTTTCATTTTCTTTTCTTTTTTTAGCTTAATTCTGGGGGTGATGCTTATAAATTTCCTATGGTGGGTCACTTTATTCATAGTATTTAGAACCCTTAGAGAATGGCTACTCCAAGGTATCTTTGAGGCATAGCTGGTTTTTGGGTTTTGAGCCTGTTGGAAGATCCTACCTCTTCTATTTGTTGAAGGTGAGAATTTGGCCCAGTTCCCTGCTTTTTGGCACTGTGTCACAGTATTTTCTGTGACCTTTAGTCATTTTCAGTCATGGAATACCAGCGAAAAATAGCTCTTTAGGACAATTATGTCACTTTTGGTTATATTAGTGCCAACAGCACCAAACACAACCTAGAAAATGACAAACTGAGCTGACCATTAATTTGCCACTTTTAACCATGTGAACTAGTTTTGTCATTACATAACAAAATCTAAAACAAACCAGAAAATTATACATAGCATCCTTAATATATCAATTTTGCCTCCAGGGTTAAAATTTAAGCTAGTTTAAGGAGAAAACATGACAGTGAAAGAAAAGGAAGAGATTAGAAGTAAGGCTGGAGGACAAAGGCAGATCAGGCTAGCTTTGGGAAACTGGTGCAGAAGACTAGAGGAAAAGAGAAAAGGAAGGGATAAAAAGTACAGGACAGAATCACAACCATGAAGGTGCTAGAAACCACGTTCACACTCATAAAACAAGATCAAACAATGGAACAAAAAACAAAAACTAGACCACAAAAACAAAAAACAAATCAGAGAGAGAAAAAAAAATTCATTCAGATTTGTCTCTGCTGTCACTGGTCAACAACATGTGGAGACAGAGCCCCAATCTATTGTGATCTAGCGCAGCAATCCAGCAGTAACTCTTTGGCAGTGCAGTGGGTAAGCTCAACCAGTCTGCACTTTCTGGCCAAGACCAGACTTATTTGGCCTGTAGCCATCCGTGTACTTCCTGTAGGTCTGACACCATCTGGGAGCCACTAGATAGAGCTAGCAGCAGCTCTGAGTTCTGAGTTCAGTTGGGCCCTCTCCTAGATGGCTTCCTCTTGAGCAGGAGGACTGAGCCCTCAGCACTTATCATCAGCTAGTGCAATCCTTCCTATATGCTGTTCCCCTCCACTGCTGTGGTTCCGTGGAGGCTTCTGGGGTCATCAGCTCTCATCATGTGTCCACAGGCTTGAACCACTTCTGTCATACAGTGAGTCCTGTCTCAGGAAGAAGGCACCACTGTCTACCTTCTTCTTCTTCATTGAAGTTTCACTCTTTACTCTCTCTGTGGGCTTCAATTCTCATTTCAGTTTCTTCCTGGGTCCAGGGGACCCATTCCCTTCGTTCTTGTCTTCCTCATTTTGCTGTAGTCCAATGTCTGGACAACAACTCTCAGAGAGGCTCTTTTTCGGCTGCTTACTGCTTTACCAGCTTGATGATCCTCCTTGTCTTTGATTTTTAAGATGCTATCCTTTTCATGATGTCCATTTACCTTGTCTTTGCCACACTGTGGCACACATTAGAATTGAGAGACATACTTGTTAAATAGGACAGATGAGTCTCTTATGTGTCCCTTGTCCTTGAGTTCTTGTGACACTTGGGGTGATAGGAAGATTTTCATCATGATCGTTTCTTGAGGCTTCTTTATTTCATTTCCCGCATGCTTCAGATGTACATTCTGACCCCCAACTTGGCAATGAAATTATCTGTGTCTCAGAAATAAGGAACTCTTACTGCTCTGAACAGAGTTAGAATTTGACTCAGGATCTGGCTTGATGTTGAAAACTAGGTACCTATTTTAAAGGCTTCTACTTACCTAAAATCACAGTTGCTATGTGAGTCTTATTTTCCAGATGAGTCAAAAGCAAAGGAAAAGAAAGAAAAGCAAGAAAAACAAAACATACAAAACCTTACCTAAAAAGATAATCATGTAGCTGATTTCTCTTGATTCATTGAGGGGAAAGTTTTGTGCTAATAATTTTCTGGACAGTGTTTCATGTCTATATCTCATACCCTAAACAACTGCCGTGAATATAAAAATATGCAATGTGTTGATTTTGTTATTCTCCTGTTGGCCTGTTGTGAAATTCTGTTTTACTTTAATATCTTATTTTTCTTCTGTTTAAAATAATAAATTTTTTAAAAAACCCTTATCTATGTTTCTAAATTATTTGCTATTCCTCAGGGGCAAAGTTCAGGATTTATATTCATCTTTGGAAAGCAAGTTCCTAGGACTGTACTTAATATATATGAATTTTAATCAACATTTGATAATGGATGAAAAAGGTGATTAAACTCTCACATACTGGAGGTCTTGCATATATTTGGTCTTTGGTTCTACTTTAAAGAATGGATAGTTTTATCTTGATTTTAAGGAGAAAGATATCTCGGAGAGCTGGCCTTAGAGTCATACACCCTCTGTGTATTGGTAATATGTTGAAAAAAATTTTTTAAAACACATGTGTAAAACCAAGGGAGACAGAAGTGATGAAAGGAAGGTAGAGTGGACAAGTCACTGTAGACACTTCCAGTTTGGTAATATAACAAAAGAAAAGCATCATTTGCTGCAGTTGTCCTGATTATCAATCATGTATTAGTTTTGTTTCTTGAGCTGAATAAAGCCAATAACTTAGAGGGCAATGTTTTCCCTTTGGCATTTACTATAATTTCATTTCTGTATTAGTAAACTGAAGAGATTTGAGTCCAACAACAACTCTCAGAACTCTAAGAATTACACACACACACACACAGAGAGAGAGAGAGAGAGAGAGAAATGCACAAGTTTACATTCACCTCTTCACACCATCCATGTGGTTTATCATCAGTCTCTAAAAGTTGAAGGGTTATTGAAGTTGGTTTGTTGATTAACACATCAGTTTTGTAGCGGTGGGGATTTATTTCCATTTGCATACTCCTTCTTTTAAACTGTTGTTCCATATCAAGTACTAGGACTAAGAATTACAGGAGTCAACAAAATATTTACAGTTCTTGTCATCAAGAAAGCGCACACAAGCAGCAAGACAGTTAAATTAGCAATATATGCTATGGGTGAGTTTTTTCTCGAGTACAGAGATGCCCAAGGAAATGAGGATTGAAATGAGAGGTAAAGTGTATGCATGCGTGTGTGTTTGTGTGCGTGTCTGTGTGTCTGTGTGTGTGTAAAACTGAGTCACATTTCAAGTAGGGAAATGGAAAACTTAAATTCTGGTTGCTCAAAATTGTTAAATTTTGTAACATCAGGTTCAGTATCTTTAACCAGGAGCAGTAACGGCTATGTCAGAGGACATAGAACATATAATTTAATTTAATTGGTCAGCTCAAGCCTGACTCAGCTCTCACGCTCCACAGCTGTTCTCACTATTCAGTGCACCGATGTGGACAAGCTTCCCTGCCTTTGATGTGTTCACGCCGTGTTAACAATAAACACTAAATCACTAGTCCAGTTAGCCCAGGAGGCCATCATAAAATTAGTGAAATCTAAGGCATGACATACCACGATGAGGGATGTTTTCCTGGATTACAACGGCTAGACCTCCAGAATGTGCCTGTATTCCAGGAACTAACATCATACCTGACATATGGAGATAACTACTCAATCTTGGTTGAATAAATGAATTCATTTATACTCCTTTATAAGAAGGCTAGACCTATTTACAAAGAAGAAGTAATTGTAGATTTTAATACTAATTTTGTTTAAAAAATACCATTAACACAAAATATTTTTGGCCCATCCATTGCTAACAAAATAGAAAAGATTAGCTTTCTCTGGAAAATGAAAAATTTTAAATAATCCAAGATAGTGATTATGGTTATTTCCACAAGTGATTGGATTTGAGAAAGTAAGAGTGAGTAATTGTAAAGGAGCACTGAGCATTGGAAAATGCATTATCCCTTGCAATTCATTTTTCTCTTAGTACACTTTTCCTTCCTTTTTGGACTTAGTCTGATAAGCACAGCGTTATGATTACATTATAATTTAAATAACCAAATTAGTTGCAGGACTGTGTCAAGTCTGAGAGGAGTCAATCTACCACACTGATGTTCATGGTTGGCATCAATAGTAATACAAATCTAATGCTTGAATACAAAATGATGCTTCCTTATACCACTCCAGGGAAATTCCCACAGAGCTTTGTTTCATCAAAGTTATGAGTGACCTAATGAATTTGCTGCTCAACATGACAAATATTATTCATACATATAAATGTACAAAATTAGACACGTAGAATTTAACACCACTCAATTGATTTTACCTTACATGCCTATACTTTCTCAGGTCTAGTTTCCAAGGATTTCAGATTTTAAAAGCCATATTTGAGGCATAGCCTCCTGTGCCTATGTTAAGGATAGACATGTTGTACTTTGGCAATGATTTTTTTCATTAATTTATACTTTTATAATGTCATATAGGCCCATTCATACTTGGCTATGTTTAGAAGACAAATATTCCAAAAATTTCCCTGCTGCAGTACCACCCTTGGTTCATTTCATTCAAAGTTGCAATTTCAAATCCTCTAGATTTTTTCCCCAGCATTTATTTAAACTCAACTGAATAATATAAAATTTCATAATTATTATTTTTTATTTTAAATAATAGTTCTTTAATCTTTGCAATGTTAAAAGAAAATTATGCTTCTTATTCAAAATGTTGAAAACATTTTTTGCCTCCTAATTTCTAGCACTATTGTCAAGAAGATCACTGTTTAGGGAATTCTGACTCATTAAATGACAAATCTTTCTTTTTGGAAAATTCAAGGAACTTTTTATCTTTGCTATTCTAAAGTTTCTGAATAATATGCTTTGTGCCTGCTTTTTTTTTCCATTCAATGCTAAACACATGCTGTAGCAAATGCTTTATTTTCAGTAGTGGAAAATTGTAGTATATTTTGATGTTAATTTCTTCTTTCCTGTTTCCTCTGTCAATTCTGTCTCACCCTTATGTCCCTTTTAAATTTTGTTGGTTAGATACTGTGCCTCATAGACTGATGCTCTGATTCTTATGTACTTTCTATTTCTCCTCTACGAACTTGTTTTCTGTGGGAATTTAAGCAACCTAATTTTCCAATATATCTAAGGATATTTCATTCTCAGTTACTGGACTTTCATGTTTCAAGTGCTTTTTTTCATTCTCTGATTATTTCACTTTATCAAACATCCTGTTATTATTTTATGAAAGCAGTGCTATCTTTCAGTTCTCTCAGCTATTAATTCCACTTGATGTTATTTTCATGTCATGGAGGGGAAGAGAGTAGTTCATTTGTTTCAAGTTATATTATCTCAGTATCCTCAAGTTTGTTCTTTTTTTTTGTCTGATTGTTTTGGTCTTTCATTATTATTAAATAATTGCCTTAAAAAGTTGGTTATATATTGATTAGTAGTGAAAAGCAAGCATAGAACAGCAGATTGGAAGTTCTGCATCTATGAGATAGCATTGTCTCCTGCTGGGTTTCATCGCAGGTGATTACTGTAGTTTTCTGACTACAGAATGTTGGAAATCTGACAATATTTTTTAACTTTGTCTGGTCTTTGTCCATTTTTGTCCAACTTGTCAACATTTCTGCTAGTATAACACTGTCAAAAATTTTGTGGGAACAAGGTATGATGGAACACACTTGTAATCCCAGTTTCTGGGAGGCTAGAGAAGGAGGAGTACAAGTTCAAGTCCATCTTTGAAAATCTAACAACTTAGTGCGGCCCTCCATGTCTCAAAAAAAGAAAATAACTGAAAAGGGCTAGAGTTGTAGTTCAGTGTGAAAGCCCTAGATTCAATCCCTAGTATCACAAAAACAAAAAGATAAAAAAACAACCTCCCATACATGTCTCCCAGATTTACATAGTCAGACAGAGTCTTTCCTGAATAATTCCATCTCTGTATCTTGATTCATTTGATGTGCTTCATTGGCTTCATTAGGCACATATTTAACTCTTAATCTCTTTAGCTAAATTTTATATAGCCAAATTCTTGGTCATTGCTCTAGAACATGTTTCTTCATCAGTTAATCTCTTAATTTTAGCTACCTTTGAAATATATGTAGGTAGATGGCCTCCAAAATCACCAAATGCTGGTTCTATTTTGCTTACCAGTTCCTTCCAAATTTGTCTTTTTCTTCTCAAATTTTTCTGTGAGCAGGAAGGAGAACTAGACTTTAATTTCAACACTTTGCTTCATGATATCCTCAGCTAACTTTACAAGTTCATCACTTATCAGTTTTATATTTCACTCTTCATAGAATACAGCTCAGTGAAGATTTATGACACTTTATGGTTAGGATTATTTTTCTCCATTTTATGGCAACATGCTCATCACTTAAATTGTAAATTCTCACTAGCAGTTCATATTTCCACTAGAATTCTATTCTTGATGACATATGTATTCCTTAACATGCTAGAAGCCACCTACTTTCCTTTGAGTTCTCTCCAGAATTGTCTGCAACTTTCAAATTTCCACCAAACACCCCTTGACGGCAAACTATATTTTTTGTATAATGTGTCTCAAAATTCTATCTCTATTTAACAAATTCCAAAGCTCCTTTTATATTTTAAATTATTTTTATAGTATCACCTGACTTTCCAGAACCAAAATGGATAATATTCCAACCCGTCACAATCTCTACATTTTTCTAAGGCTTGTAAGTTTCTATAGAAAGTAACTCACTACTATTCACTCTGAGAAAGGTGAAGACAAGGAACTGTACTTCCACCACCATTTTTGTGCAGAGGCAGACTTTCCCCAACCCCACTCTTTTATGCCTGCATTTCCCTCTCTACATTTATTCTGTTTGTTCTCTCCGAGCCTTCAGGTTTTCATATACAGTTTCTCCAAGATAAACTCTCTAGTCGCCTGCAGGGTCAGTAAGGGTGGTGGGTAGAGGAGATGTAGTCTAATTGGCTCTGCGTTTATGGCTTTCACATCCTTTTGTTCAGTACCCTCGCTTTGGTCTTTGGTAGTGCTTTGTGCCTGCAGGTACAAATGCTCATAAGGCTTCTGGAGATGGCATGAGGAAATTTTAGCATCCTGGAGTAACAGGCTGCAGCTTCCTCTGCTCTGTTCCCACATTAATGGTTTCCCACCGTGTCCCCAGGTATGCAGGGATTGCTCCTCTGGTGTTTCACCACTTTCTCTTTGCCCTTTCGATTTCCACATTTTCAAAAACAAAACAAAATGAAGCAAAACAAAACAAAACATCACTTCAGGGAGCTCCAAAGGGAAGTAGAAATAAATTTATGAGGTTAATCCTGCCTACTGAACTACAAATCTATCATTTTAAAACATGATCATGAGTACACTCCTAGCTCAATATCACAAAAGATTTTAAATATATAATGTATAAACCACTGTCAAGGTAATGTCCTTATTTTAAGGTAGCATTACTTGTCATGTGCCTTATTAATATCCTTACAGAAGAACATAAAAACTATTGAAATTAAATTATACTCAAGATTGTACATCTAAGATTCACTTAAGTCTATTTAAAGTTATTATTATCTTTACTTTCTATTATATCTAGGCTTACGGTATCCATTAGACAAATAAAACAAATGTTTAGGACACCAGCAAATTTGGAAATGTGTACACACCCATGTTAATTTGTGCTATCTGTGAATCAGAGCTGATTAGATGTGCAGGAGATTTATTTAGGGAAAAACTTATGGAAAATAAAGAGGAGAGTTGAGAAGGTGGAAGAGTTTACAGCCTGTGATACAGGTCTGACATGTTTCATAGAGTGGGGAGAAAGGGACAGAAAGGGTGTCAGAGAACAGTGAGTTCCAGCAAAGATTCTGCATTGCTGAAAGCCCTCAAACCAAAGGTACCCATTGGAGGAGTCTGAATCCCGTAGCATCAGTATCTCTGTTATGTTAGTCATTGGTCAAAATTGACCTTAGTGCAGATGGGGCAAACGATGGTCTCATCAATCACCTGTGCTCCTTGCAGCAAAAGACTTGAGGAGCAAACAAAGGGTAACTTTGCTTTCTTTTCTCTTTCACTTTGCTTTATCTCATTTGACATTTCCTTGCCTATAATAATGTCCAGTACTGGGCTATGTATAATGTTGCCTGAACACTTAACAACAGTTCACAATATGTGAAATCTACATCTGTATCTATATCTTCTATATCTATATCATCTCTATCTCTATCATCTCTCTCTATATAGTGAAATATGTAAGATGAAACATGAGTTTAATACTCATGTAGATTGTTATCCTTCTTTTAGAAACTAAAGAGGAAAATAACCATTTGAACAAAAGAAAAAATTACGATTTATGCACACAGAGTAAAATAAAAAAGCTAAATTTTTCCATCACTAAATATCTTCTTGTTCAGGACTTCTAAATCTTTGAATCTTCATGTTCTAATCAGTAAGATAAAAGTAGGATATGTATAATCTCTTATGCTCCCTCCAGGTTATGCAATCTGAGATTCCAGTTAAAACTTAGTTACTTTAAGGGTAGGATATTTTTCTCAGTGATGGCTTCTATTTTCTGCTGTGACCATTCTGTATTACCTACGTTGTAATTCCAGTGAGGAGGAACATCTGGCATACTGCAAAGTAGCATTTATTTTTAGCTGGTGATGAGCTGCAGATGTTAGATTTTTCTAAAATCTCTGCTCCACACAACACAGGGGATTTGTTGTTCTCTCAATAGCCTAGCCCCTTCCCCCAATTAGACATCATTTATATCTTAAAGTCTGGAATTTTCTCTTTATGGACAATTTGAACAACACCATTAGAAGTAAATCCCTGAGAGAAACATCCAGATGGGCAGGCCAACTTACTTGGTCTAAATCTGCACTTGTATTGTACTGTGCACAGAGAGCAGGCACAAAGCACTTTTTCAGTAATTCCAAGTCAAATCTGTCATTTCTTTGTTGTTGTTAATCCCTTCATACTGTATTTGTTTGTCCATCTCTCTCAACTACACTGTTAGTTTTTTGAGGTAGAGAATTAGATCTTATTTATCATGCCACTCATATCACTAAGCACAGTGATTGTCACTTAACATGGGCATGGTTACGTTTGCAGAGTTATGAGTAAATGGATGGATGAATAAGTTCAATAAGTCAGTGATTAAAGATTCTTGACTCATAGTTCTACAAATATTACTAAAATGTTGTCCAATATTTTTCCGATCATCAGGCCTGATTTTTCCATAGGAGCTGCCTATTAGTTTCAATAGCTCTTCAATAACAAGAAATACAAATTTATCATCGTCTGTTCCCAGCATTGTATAAGATGCTAAAAATATAATAGTTATTTGCAAGTTTAGTTTCTTGCCATCTGAAACTCAGCTTTTAGCAGAGAAGGAGGCAAGAACTATCTTAAGCATAAATAAAATTGAGGTAGCAATTAGATGCCATTAAGAAGAACAAATGACGGCCGTAGTCAGAACGCTGCTTACTGACTACCTCCAGTCTTTGCTCTAGACAGACAGTAGCATGGCACCTTTCTAACTGATAGCACCAATTGATGTTATGTGGGCCTCTGACTGACTTCAGCCAACAAAACATGAAGAAAAATCTCAAGCATCATATCCCAAAGGAAGCTTTAAGAGTCAGCGCCTGCTTTTCCATGCTCTTCTCTTAAGTGATCTGCCAGTCTGCTCTTGAAGTGGGGATGCATGGAGCAGAGCCCTCAGCTGACTAGAGGTAGACTCATGGCAATGAACAACTTCTGAAGCCATATGGTTTTTGGTTTTTCTTCTTTCTGTGGCATACATAATCCTATCCTAATCAATGGGTTGATAGGATAGACAGGAGGGAACTGATGTAGGTGAGATGAATGGGCAAAGGCCAAGAAAGGGTTGGCATTCTTGAGTGCATCATATTTGAGTACAGTCTGAAATATGAGAAGAATGAAGTTTTCAAAGACCTAGGGGAGAGGTTACTAGCAAGCAAGAGGATCACCAACTATCCCCTGGAGGAGAAAACAGACTCAGCCTGTTCAAGGGACATCAGTGGGTCAGTGTGCCTGGGTGCCAGCGAGCATTTGGAATAACATTAATGCAAGTGTCCAGATCATGTACATCTTGTAAGGTCACAGTCAAGAGTGTGGATGGGAAACCATTGAAGGTTTTAGCAATGGAGGGATGCAATCTGAAATTTGTTTGTAAATCTCAATGGGATAGTAAATGGATAGTTTATTATTTGGGTAAAGAGGGTAACTAGTGTTATTTTCTTTCAAAAACAGAGCTACTATATTATTCTGGAGAAGAGATGGTGCTGGGTTCAAGACAGTCAGTAGTGAGAGAATTGATGGGCTATGGTCATTATCAGGATATTATCTAAAGATGTGGTGTAAATGCAGTTATCTCCCGATTAGAAATCATAGTCACCAAGTCACTCTGAAAATATAAGATAACACTGAGGTATTATAAGAAAACACTGTAATCTATTTTCATAAGCAAATTATTTCAGCATGGGCTGGACCTCTTCTGAGTTCAGATGCATCAGTCAGTGAATCTCAGCTCTTTCATTGGTATGACAGTGTGTGTGCCCATGTTTTCTTTCTCATAGCATTCTCTCTCTGACTTATGTGACCATTAGCTCATCTTACCCGGAATGATAATAATTACTATACATAAGAGATGATTTTAGGTCTTGTCTCTTTTTACAGCTCTGTAATTAACTTTACTCTTGTATTTCTAGAAGAACAAATATTCATTAATTCCATGATTCATTATTTTACCCAATCATTTGAGAACCAACTTTTAAGTATTTAGAATGTGCCAAGTTCTCAAGTATTGAGCTAGACACTAGGGATTGTGACAAACTGTACAGATATATTTGTCTTTATGGCGCTTACTCTTATAACGAGAAAAAAATTAAGTATGTATCCAAATGATTTTTATTGAGATTGTTTAATGTGCAACAAAGATAAAAGAAAGGATGTTATGACAAAAATATAAGAAGGAAACATAACCTAATATTGGAAAGGAGAAACAAAGAAGCTCATGGAGGAAGACGCTTGAACTGAGTTCTGAAAAATGAATAAAAATCAGTTAAGTGAAGAGAAAGGAACTCATGCTACATCTCTTGTAAAGAGAAGAACTTCAAATTAGCCACTGATCTATACTAGCATTTCATCAGAAGTTTTGAAAATTAGGAATGCATGGATAAGGATAGCTCATGTTATTATAGTCAAAGTTTCTTGTTGAAATTATTTTCATGGCATTCACATTGTATTTGTTAGACATTATAAGTAATCTAGAGAGGAATTGAATGCTCAGGAGAATATGAATAGATGATAGGCAACACTACATCACTTTGTATATCCTCAAAATTTGGTGTTATTAGGGGATACTGTAGCCATTCTCACCAGATACTGAAGGACAGGTGTATCTACATTTATGCATGCATGTGAGGGATGTCTATACTGCATGTCAGTGATGGTGAGCCTTTTAGAGATGAGTCCCCAAACTTTGTCTCAAAGTGCCAACACTGCAATTAAACCTGAATACTGAAGTTTTAGCTCAGAAAAAACAACTCATATATTAACATATTTGTCTTAAAAGAAAAACAAATAACATATGTGCCATAGGTTTGCCATCACTGGTACTCACTGGTACAGATCATGGACATTATAGCATTGGCCACTATTCTACTTGAAGAAATGCATAAGCAGTTAAATTGATTATTTTATGTCAGTCAACTTTCTGTTACTGTGAAGAAAATGCCCTACATAATCAACTTAGAAGGATAAAGGGCTTATTCTAGCCCACAGTTTTGGAGATTTCAGTCCCTGGTTGCTTGGTCCCATTGCTTTGCGTCTGTGGCAGCACAGTAGATCACAGTTGAAGCACATGACATGGAATCACTATTCACACCATGGCTGCTGGGAAAGAGAAGGGGAGAGAGAGACAGAGACAGACAGACAAAGGCAGAGAGAGAGGAGAACCAGGGTTCCAATATCCACTTCAAGGGCACATCCCCAATGACTTCAATTCCTCCAGTGGGGCTCCACCTCCTAGAAGTTCCACTACCTCCCAAAAGATTCAAGACAAAGTCCTTAACATATGGGACATTGGGGGACATTCCAGATCCAAACATTAGCAGGTAAGCCTTATAAAGTACATTTTAAAATCTAATGGGTTTCTTTTACTGTGGGCAGGGGAAAAATGCACAGTGCAAGGAACCTGGCTGCATCATTACCTCCATGGACAAAAATAAGAAAGCCCCCATTCCCTGAAAACGTAATTTCCTCATCAATCACAGTGTAAGTGTGACAACAGAGAGAGTAGCATATAAGGAAATTGTCTTGGGAAAGTCTAAATGCTTTGTTGGCACAATTTTCTATTCATTGTGAAGGCAACGATACAATTATGGTTATATTAAAAGCTGTTAAAGACAGAAATGCAATTTAATCAAATATTAACTTAATTTTGAAAACTGATGAGTTTGATATCAGTGACCCATTTTTTCAACACTAGTAAGCTAGAATGCAGGGAATTTAAGGTACTTGCCCAAAGAGATCCAGGTAGTGGGAAGCTGAAACTGGATCTCAGATCTGCTTGACTTCAGGCCCTGACAAGCAGGATTCCTTCAAGTTTTTCAAAACGCCTAGTGAAACTCTGGTTTAGAATGGTGGCAAACTCCAAGAACCTTCACTTAGGTCCTTTCTTTGTGTCTTGTATATTTGTATCCAGGAACCAGAAAAATGTCTTGATAAGTTAAGTGGACACACTTATATTCCATATTTATTTATTGTTTAAACATGAGGTGCACATAAACTTTAATTTCTTTAGTGTCCTCAAGTGATCAAAGTTAAAGCTTGTTCAGCAGTATCCGAGGGAAGTAAATATGAGATTAGTTTCCACATGTAGTCAGAATTCAAGCAGGCTGGGCAGAACACCAATGGATTCTTGAATCAGAAAGAACTGTGCTTGAGTTCAAACCTGCAGCATCCTGAAGCGAATGTAGAATGGCTTGAAGCAAGTAGTTAATCTCCTTGAGCTTGGCTTCTCTATTTCAGAAGTAAAAGTAATAATAAACTTCTAATGTTTTGTATACACACTCATACAGACAGACACAATGATCAAATGAGATGACACATGTCATTAGTCATCAAAATCCCTCACACAGAGAAACTACCCTTATTGTTTATCATCAGAGGAACAGGGTCCCATACCATGTCAGTTTTAAGAAGGTGTTATCAGAGTATTTGTGATCTACTTACAGAAAGCCACTCCACCCTTATATGCTAAGAGTAGTAGAGTATCTACACAGACCTTGACCATTGCTAAGGTATTTATTTGGTCAGAATCATTATTCTAGCCTGTGGGTCTGAGATAGTTTTCTGTTGGTGTCAAGTATGAAGTTTTAATCCTAAACTGTTTTTACACCAGTCTAAACACTTCCCATTTCAAGGAAATCCCTCACCTACCCCCAAAATCTGTCCTTGTGCCTTAAAGAAAATTTACAATCACTCTGAAATGTCTTTCCTAAATTTACACATAAAATGATACACTCAATTTCACTAATAGTAACAATTTATGTCTTCAGAGTATCTGTGTCTCTACATTTAGTCTTAGGATGAAACCCAAAATTTAGAATCCTATGATTCTTCTATGGTTGTTAAGACAAAGAAGAAAGAATTTTCTGTTCTGTCAAACATTCTTGGTAGGTCATGGAACAAAGAATAGATGATCAGAGCTCTGTTTTGGAAAGCTGGTTTGACCTGAACACAGAAGACAAAGCGGAGGGAAGGTAACTTTGATGAGGAGGGTGACTGAATGGTTAAAAATATAAGGAACATGGGCTTAGGGTCCTAATACTTGTTCTTCACAACTTTCTGCATCTCAGTTCTGCACCTGAAATCAGAAAATATTAATCATACCTAGGTGATAGGGCTGCAATAAAGAATTCATCGAGATATAGCATATAACCAACTGAGAAATGTGGCATCATGGGTCTGAATTCCTATAGTAATACTATATGGCCACGATAGTAATCTGTTCAGGATGATACAGTTCTGATATGAACAAAGGCAAAATAGTGAAAACAACCCCAATTTGAGGATAGTAAGTGTGATAGTGGAGTGTTAAAACAAGCAGGGAATTTAAAATAACATAGATTTATAAGACAGATGGTGTTATCATTAATAGGATTTAAGGGAAAAGGAAAGAAGAGCTAGACAGAACTAGGAGACATCAAGACTGGAGATAGAAGCACTAAGGTAAGAAGGGACTGTTTGTGAAGGTTTGGAGTTAGGGAAAGTCGAAGTGGTTTCTATTTTTTTTAAGAGAAAAAAGACACATATAAGAAAGACAAAAAGCCAAATAGTCAAACAAACAACAGCAAATCCACAACAGTAACATTATAGGTTTACAAAACAAGATGATAGGAACTTGACAATGGTTGCAATATTGGGTTTCCAGGACTCTAAATGCATTGAATAAAATAAATATGAAGCTAAGACTTGAACTCCAATTTGTCTGTACACTTCCTATTTCAAGTTGCTCCCCACAAATACTTGCACGTTGTTAAAAAAATATCTAAACTCTGCTGGCTCTCTTCTACTGAAAATTTAGGTAAGTTGGTGTTTTCCTGGCTCCAAAGAAAACTCATACTTCTCTGCTACCAAAAAGCCCAGAGTTGCCAATATCCACCTCCAGATAATAGAAACAAGCAAAAGATCTTCTTATATGGGACTAGTCAAATGCAATGTTTCATTAAATGATGTCCATGTGGTTGCCAATAGGAATAAGATAAACAGACTGGCACCTGGCCTTTTCCAGGTATGGGAGTCATGTGTATAATTTTAAATTTAGGCAGTAGGTGCTTTTATCTGGTTAGGGCTCTCTTTTCCCCTGACAGTCATCCAATGCCCACATCACCAAATTTATAGTATGTGTCGCTCTATCCCCACTCTTCCAAAGAATGAAACACAGTGAAATAGACTGGAATTTCAGGAGAGTTAACACAAGAAATTTTAGATGTTTGGGACTAGGATAATGATCAAGATGACATTTTTATTAATGAAAATGCACTTTTGGAAAGTAAGTGTATGTTTCTTTTTTCCCTTCACATCTATTATTATCTCTCAGAATGTATTCCTTGTTTTAAAATACAGAAACAATCCTTTCATTAGAAACTTTCACTAGTCACTCTTGAGGTCATATAAAGTTTAGACCTCTCACTATGGAATTTAGAGAGTCTTCACATGGGACCCCAATTCAACTTTTGTTTTTTACCCTGCCTAACTTCACTCTGATGATTTTTTTTCCTATTTCTTAGTTTGTCACATGCTTTCATTCACTTGTGGCTTTAGACATTATTTTCTTCTGCCCAGAATATGTGCCTTTTTCTTTTCAACTCTCTAGGGCTCATCCTAATTTAACCCATTGTTGATATGCATCATGCCCCTCTGGTTTTACTCTTCTGGAACTCATCTGCTTATGTCACCAAAATAGATACCCCATCTTTTCATGTTTCTATCTTGAGCACTTGCACAGTGCCTAGAACAATATCTGCTAATAGCTGGTCAGGACTCAGTTTGAACTTCTCTGTGTATGTCTCTTTTCCCATTTCTCTTTGGAAGTCAGAGACACTCTTTCTTTGACTCTCATCTTCACCAATATTCCCCAGTAAATCAATATCTTTTTTCCTCTCTTATCCTATGGGATTTTTGCTAGTTGTTTTCTAAGTACCAGGTTCTCATCCTGACTCAGTGAATTTTCTTTTATGCCTATTGTGGGCCAGTATATTTGGCTCACTCATTTGGCTACCCAGTGTATACAGCAGTAAAGATGTTCTTTCTTACCTTACTTTGGAAACATCTTATCTGAAAACACATGTAAAATTCAACCAAAACATTCAATTGAATTTTCAATTCTTGGGCTATAGACAGTTAACTTATTATCACTTAGCCAGACCAAATCACCCAACTCATGTTTGGAAAATTGCACTATTCATGATATGTCAACTGAAATGACTCATATCAAGAAATGATTGATGTAGTTTCATTCTGCAGGCACATTGATAAGAGAAAGTAAGGCTTGCAAAAAGCCATATTGCTATGGAAGAAAATAAATTTTGGATGATATAAGCATGCAACTCTAATTAAGAAGGCCGTAACTCATTTATCAGTGAAAATCATATCACAAATACTCCAAGTGTTAAGCTCTATATCCAGTTCCATGAAAACAGTAGCAAATAATATCTCATCTTGGTTTTCAAGGGGCTCAGTAGGCAAGTTCATTGGGGAAACCCACAATTATAATAGATATGATAGGTTCTGTCCTAGAAGTTGGCAAGAAGCTTCTAATTCTTCACCAGAGCACATCTAAGTTCATTCTGTCACCTTTGGTATAAATTTTCAAAGACTATCCAGTAATTGTTTTCAAAGAAAATTGTCAGGCAGCATAGTCTGCTTTTCTAGAGCTTCAGGAAGTTCTTAAAATTAAAGATAAGACCTTTGCCACTAAGTTGTTTTAAGAAATTTAACAAGCAGAAAACACTCTACAGCCCCCTTTTAAATATTATCTGTGCTAACAGCATGAGATATTTTGGAGACTGAGAACTTCTGAGTGAACTTTATCTGCACATCCTTGCTATATCCCTTCTTCCAAGTGATCCTGAGAGATGTGGGCTGGGTTGCTTTGGTGTGCAGTCTTTTAGCAGTTCATGCATTTTTGAATCTATGAAATTTCTAACATGACCTTTAATTCCTTCTTATGTTAAATTTTGGTCAAAATATTCCTTCTCCATCAATCATTGCTGGCCTGCCTGTGACCTGAGAAAAGAAAAATCAATTGTTATACTTTCTCTCTCACCCTCCAACCTATCTGTTTAATTGCCTGCCTTCCCACATTCTCCTTCCTGGCAGCAGAAGGATTCTGTGTGCCCAGTGAGTTTCAGAGGCTCACCTATTCCATTCCTTGCCTGGTTTACATTTTTGCCACATTAGTTTGTGACTTGCCTCTAATGTGGTTGCTGCAAGTGACCAAATAAATCCAGAGTGCATTGCTGGAAGCTAATCAGTGGAAATTGAATTGTTTAAAATCTAACAACACATACTACAGACCTGATCTTAATAAAAATCAAGGTTTTTATTTGTTTTGTTTTGTTGCTTGTGATTGAAACTAAAATACATACTAAGGGTGTTCGTTTTTACTGAGCTACACTACCAGACCAAATATTTGGTTTTTAAGCACACAACCTTGGACACTGAATACTGAAATAAAAATAAATATATAGGAAAGAATTCAGAAGAGCAGTAATACATATTTTTATCAAACGAATAAACTACCACTCATATTTTGGCACTACTGGCTTGCAGCTGTTTTTTTCTGGGCATGTTACTGATTTTTAATTTATGCAAATGACACATGTACACACAGTATTTATCTCTTCCAATGGCATCTGAAACTTCTGGCTAAAACTTTAAATTCCAATGATTTTTGTCTTTTACATAGTCTTCCAAATTCTACTGTGCCCCAAACCTATATATGCTCCTTGAAAAAAAAAACATTATTTTGAATTTGAGTCAATTTTTCTTTTTTTCATATATATACACATAATTCAACTCCTTGCTTACCAATCCCTGGTTTACATTTGTGTCACATTAGTTTGTGACTTGCCTGTAATATAGTTGCTGTCAGTGACCAAATGAATTCAGAGAGCATTGCTGTGTTTTCTCAATTCACAGCCATGCTCTATAATATATACTTGCTTTTTAGATGTAAAAGCATTATTTGGGCATCATTTCATGCAAGTACAAATACACACAATTCATTTCTTTGAACACCTACCTCACTATATCTATCCACTCTGTTTCAATCCACTCTGTCTTGTTATTTATGTTATTTTCAATTTTCTCCCGAACAGAACTACCAAGAGTACTCCTATGTTCCTTTTGCTTGCTTCTCTATAATAGGTATCCAAAAGGACAACTACTGGGACACAGGCTAAATATATTTTTTAAAAATTTTTATCAGTAATGTATGAAAGTGTTCTGCATTGGGGAAACAATAAGGGGATGGATATCCTCAAAAGATACAATTTCGTCACTAGACTGGACCTATTAAATTCAGCAAAAAATGGTAGGAACTCCATAAAATAAGAAGAGGCAAAATTTCAGAGTACTTTGGAAATTTTGAGTGGGAACACTAAATAGCTTCAGCATGTCTTTTTCAAATATGAATTTAGAATGCTTCAAAAGTTAAATGCAGCTCAGGTTTCAAGAGGAGGAACCTACAGTTAGATGCCACTGTCATTGAAAAATAGCATGGTCCTTCTATTGCTGAATCTGATAAACTCTAAAGATTTTTAAAGTGGTTGATCCTTTTATTAAAGTGAAATATTACTGATGATGTTTTAATACACTAGGAAGGAAAGTCAGGTCATCTAATGAAGTTAACACAGGCCACCTTATTACCTCTCTCTTCTTGGTCCTGCCTCCATGCATTCCCCATAATCTCCAACAAGGAGCCTCAAAGGTACATGAGCAAGGTACCCTTTGAAAACCAGTGGGTTACTTCAATCTCATTTTTCTGATGAAGATGCAAATTTCAGGGAATTGCAAGGATCAACTTAGAAGTTTTCAATTTAGTCAAGGTGACTCACACTCTTCTCCCCTTAGAAGTTTCCATTTTAACCAAGGTGACTTAATTGTTCTAATCAGTTGTTGTTCCTGGTATACCAAGACTGAGCTGTCTGAGGGTCATAGAAAATACTGTGGGCTAGTGCCAAAACACAGGGATCTATACAAGTAAGCAGCATTTTTTCATTCCCAATAAATTGAAGAGGTAGGATCTTACAACAGACTCAAAACCCAAAAGTCAGCTATAACTCAAAGACACCTCTGAGAAGTATTTATTTCCTAAATGTTCTAATTCTAGCAATAAAGCTACTCACCAGAAGAAATTTACAAGCATCAAAACAGGAGTTAAAATTTATAAGATAGAAAATGAGAAGACATTTAAACAAGATTCAACCCCAGACACCCAGTTCACCAAAGGCAAACCCAGGGGGCAACAAGGTGGGACAATCCAAAAGCCACCCACCCGGACTCTTTGAAGTGCCACCATTGGAAGTAACAAAGTGAATGAATGAGGTGCTAGAAAAAAATGAAATAAAAAAAAATTCTCAGATTACTACAGAGATGGTGACCATAAAGTAAGATAAGCTTAGTGACTCTAGAGCAGATATAGATAAAAAAAAAAATAGAAGACTTTTGGAAAATGATGGAAACCATGAATGCCCAACATAAGGAAGAAATGGAATGCATCAAGCAGATTTACATGTATGTGAAATTTAAAAATCCCACTGAAGAATTGGCTACCAGAATGAGCCAGTGTGAGGACACAATCTCAGATACAGAAGTCAGGATGGCAGTTAGTGAACATGAAAAGAAAGATTTCTTAAGAACAGAAAGAGGCCATGAGAAATCAACCTAGGAGTTGCTAGATGATGTAAAGAAGGATATTTTAAGATTGACTGGAGACAATGAAAAAGCAGAAGCTAGTGCAAATGACATAAAACACATTCACAGAAGTCATAGCAGAAAACTTATCAGGTGGAGAAAAATAATTTGACATACATGTAAGTGAGATATATAGAATTCCAATTAGCCATGATCAAGACAAATCTATAGGAAGCCATATAATAGTAAAGATTCCATAAATACAACACAAGAACATAATGCTAAAAACTGTTAGAGAAAAGAAACAAATCACTTTTAAAGGAAAGCCCAACAGAATCACAGCGCACTTCTCAACACAAACCCTCAAATCAAGGGACGGGAGATGGAGTGAAGTATTTCAAGTCTTAAAAGAAAACAGCCCATATTGATGTACCTACAAAAATATCTTTCAAATTTTATGGTGAAATAAGATACTTCTATAACAAAGTACACATGGGGAAACTGAAGAACAACAAATCACCACTCCCAAACATTCTGATGGATATTCTAGAAAGAGATAACAGAGAGTACAACTCCATGAATCCCAACAAAATGAATCCACCAGACAACTAAAAAGAGGGGAAAAATGGAAGACAACAACAAGAAAATAACAAGGATAAGTCTATACATATCAGTAGTAGCCATCAATGTTAATGGTATCAATTCACCAATCAAAAGAAACAGACTACTGAATTGATCACAGAGCAAGATTCATTAATACACTGCACTCAAGAAACATGCTTCATTCAAAAAAATTCATAGACTGAAAGTCTAGGGATGGAAAACAATGCTGTTGGAACTTGGAAAAAAAGCAAAGGTGGTTATTTTATTTGCAGCAAACTGTATTTCAAGCCAATACTGATTACAAGAAACAAAGAAGGTCACTTCATATTTGTTAAGGGAACAATCAAAGAGGAAGAGATAAGTGTAATAAATATGTATGCACCAAATACCAGAGCAAAAAATATTAATGCATAAGAAAAATCAAGCAAATACTAATACCATTATAATGTGGAACCACCAAAATTCTATCATAAAATATCACAACTGATCAAACTTTTGAATAAATGGCCTTAGAAAACTGTAGAGTGTTCCACCCCACAATGTCAGAATACATTTTCTTCTCAGCTTCACAAGGGTTGTTCTCTAAAATAGACCATAGACTAGCCCACAGAACATGGTTAAGTAAATGCGAAGGAACTGACACCTCCCTCCATATGGAGAACCCAGTGGGCCTGGAAGAATGCCAATGACCCTTTCCTCCCTCCAGAGGACCTTGGGCAAGCCAGCGAGAGTGCAAGTGACCCCTCTATCCAGAGGACCTTGGCAGGCCTGACAGAGTGCCAGTGACTGCTTGCTCCATCCACAGGCACCCAAATGGAACTTTGAGACACCCCAGCAACACAGTAAGGCCCCAGCTGGTGCACACACCGTGGACAGGTGGGTCTAGCAGCACGGAGAAGTCTGAAGCAGCAGTAACAATGTGGGCCAAAGGTTGGCTCACATCAATACTCCTAGGCTAGTCAGTCCAGAAAAAATCCAGGACTCAGCCAACTGGCCCTGCAGGAATAATTCAGGGGACTGGCTCTCCTTGTACACTTTGGGAACTGGCAACTGGGTGAATGCCAGGCACATAGTAGGATCCTGACTAAGACCCACACAATGGACAGGCAAGATGCAAGATTTAAAAGACCAAAGTATGAACCAAGAGGTAAAAATGACAACATGAAAAAGCAATATGCAATCTCAGGTATCTAACACCTTCAGAACAAGTACCAGAGACATCTAAAGACACACACCTGAAATTCCTGAAAAGATAGCAAGTGAAGTAAAGAAACAAATCCATGAGGCCTTAGAGTAAATCAAATCAGAAATAGTCTCTCTGGTAAAAAAAGAAATGACAAGTACAGTGAAGAAATTACTCAGCAGAGCTAGAAAAGAGATAGATTTAAAAAAATACAAGAGCAAAGGAAAATGATGGAAATTATAAATGAACAATATGGGAAAGAAATAGAATACATAAAACAGATTCAGAGATATCCAGGCAATTGAAAGTTTCATTGAAATCTGGCCAAACTGCTTGAATGAAACTGAAGATAGACTTTGAGACCTTGAAGACAGGTTTGCGGCTAGGAGTCACAAAAGAAATATCTCTTAAAAATAACAAGGAACCATGAAATAACAATTCAGCAGTTCCAATACAATGCAAGTAAAAACAATATAAGCCTGACAGGGATCAATGCAAATGACATAAAAATGTATTTACAGAAACACTAGCACAAAATTTCCCAAGCATGGGAAAAGAATCTAAAATACAGATCAGTGAGGCCTACAGACTCCAAACAGTCATAACCAAAATAAACCTACACCCAGACATGTAATAATCAAGATACCAGAAAATCAGCATGAAAACATAATATTAAAAGCTGTTAGAGAAAAGAAACAGATCACTTATAAAGTAAACTCCATTAGAATCATGGCTGACTTCTCAGCACAAACCATCAAGTTAAGATGAGCTTAGTGAAGTATTTCAAGGCTTGAAAGAAAACAACATCTAACCCAGACTGATGCACACTGCAAAATTATCTTTCAAAATCAACAGAGAAATAAGATATTTTCATGACACAGAACAACAGAAGAAATTCATGACCACCAAACCAACCCTACAAAGAGTATTGAAAGATATTAAGTAGAGATAAAAAGAGCACAATTCCAAGAACAACAATAAAAAGAAGCCACCAGCCAAGGTAAGCAGTTAAACAGAGGAGAAAAGCAGGGAACCAACAACAGTAAAATAGCAAGACAAAGAGAAGCTAATACATATCAGTTATAATCGTCAATATAAGTGACCTTAATTCACCAATAAAAAGAGACAGATAGGTAAAATGGATTCAGAGACAAGATCTAATAATATGCTGTATACAAGAAAGGCATTTAACTCAAAAAGAAACCCATACACTGAAAGTCAAAGGATGGAAAACAATACTTCGTGCAACAGGAACCCAGAAAAAAGCAGGGGTAGCTATCCTGTTTGTAGATAATGTGCACTTCAAACAATAAGTGACCAAAAATGATAAAGAAGATCATCAAATACTTGTTAGGGAAAAAAATTCAAGAGAAATGGATAGCAATCATAAATATTTGTGCACCAAATAAAGAGCACCCAACTATATAAGACAAACACTAATAGACATGAAAAATGAAATAAGCAATAACACAATTGTAACTGGAAGCTTAATTCTCTATTGTGACAAAGAGATAGTCAACTAGACAAAAATCATCAAAGAAATAACAGAACTGAATCAAACATATGAACAAATGGACTTCGTAGACTTTTACAGAGTGTTCCACCCACCATCAGAATACACATTCTTTTCAGTTGTACATGGGGTGTTCTCTAAAATAGACCATATTCTAGCCTATAGAATATGCTTAAATAAATGCAAAGGAATAGAATAATTTCTATTATAAGTAGACTTATACTGTCTGACGGCAGTGCAATGAAATTGGAAATGAAGGGCAAGAGAAACTGCAAATATGCCATAAATGCATGGAAATTGAGTAATACCCTTTTGAACAACCAATGGGCCACAGACAAAATTTAAAAAGAAACGAAACAATATCTACAATCAAATTAAAATGCAAATACAACATACTAGAACCCATGGGATGCAATGAAATCTGTCCTATGAAGAAAATTAATAGCAGTGAATTCTCACATTAGGAAAACAGAACAAGCACAAATAAACAACCTAATGTTGCACCTCAAGTTTCTAGAAAAAGAAGAACAAGTCAAGCTGAAAGCTAATAGAAAGGAGGAAATTATAAAGATCAAAGCAGAAATTAATGAAATTGAGACTAAGAAAACAATACAGAGAATTAATGAATTGAAAGGTTGTTTCTTTGAAAAAATAAATACAATTGGTAAGCTCTGCCAACCTTATCAAGAAAAGGAAAGCAAAATCTCAAATTAATGCAATAAGAAATGAAAAGGGTGATATCACTACAAATCCTGTGGGAATTCAGAAAACCATCAATTCCTACTTCAAAATCTTTACTCTCATAGAACGGAAAACACAGAAGAAATGAATGGATTCCTAGATATGTATGAATTACCAAAGTTGAATCAAGAAGATATAAAAATTTTCAATAATCCAGTATCAGTCAATGAAATTGAAAACATAATTAAAATCTTACCAACGAAGAAAAGCCAAGGTCCTCATGGATTCACAGCTAAATTCTATAAGAAATTTAGGGAAGATTCAATCCCAATACTCCTCAAACACTTTAATGAAATTTAAACTTATTCCTGGAGGCAAGTATTACTCTGATACCAAAACCAGAGAAAGACACAACGAAAAAAGAGAGGAAATACATGCCTGTTTTCTTAATGAACATAGATGCAAAAATATTCAATTGTAAAGTAATAGCAAGTAAAATGCAGCAAATCATCAAGAAGATCTTGTACAAGGACCAAGTGGTATTCATCCAAGCAATGCAGAGATGGTTCAACATATGCAAACCAATAAACATAATACACCATGTCAACAGAGCTAAAGACAAAAATAACATAATCATCTCAGCATATGCAGAAAAACTTTTGACAAAGTCCAATACTAACTCATGGTAAAAATAGACAAAAAAAATTTTTTAAAAACCTAGAGAATATTGAAATAGAATATCTCTAACTCAATCTGATAAAAGATATCTGTGAAAAACCAACAGTCAACATCATACTAAGTGGACAAAAACTGAAAGAGTTCATTCTAAAATAAGAAACAGACAAGGGTGTTTGCTATCACCAATTCTATTTGATATAGTTCTGAAAACATTAGCCAGAGCATTTGGAAAAGAAATAGAAATAAAAGGAAAAAGGGGAGAAAAGTTAAAAGGGGTTAGGGAGAAAATAGAGAAGTAGAAGAATAGGAAGAGATTAGAAGTAAGACTGGAAGAGAAAGGAAGATCACAAAAAAATTGGTAAACTGCTGAAGAAGACAGAAGGGAAAGAGAGAGGGAAGAAATAAAAGCAACAGAATAGCACCCACGAAGTAACTAGGGATTGTCTTCACACTCCTATAAAAATGAGAACAAACAAGAAAGAACAAAACAAGAAAAGAAAAGAAAGAAGAAAAAACAAGAAAAACACATCTAATTCAAGGTATGTTTCTGCTCTCATTGGTAGATGATGCAATCAGATGGAATCCAGATCCAAGGTGATTAATCTCAGTAAGCCAGTGATAGCTTTAAGGCAGAGTAGTGAATCATTGCAGCAACCCGGCACATTCAGTTCCACCGAAGTTCAGGCTTGCTTTTGGTTGTGAGTCTGGAATGAAATTTGTGTAGCCTACAACAGTCTGTATGCCTCCTGCCTGCTTGAACTCATCTCCCTGACCTCCTGCTGACTTGAACTCAGCAACCTGACCCTATCACTGGGAGCCATTAGATGATTCCATCCCTCAACTGGTCTGAGTTCTGAGCTCACTTAGCCCCTCACCAAGATGGCTACCAGAGAATTGCCCTCTCCTGATGGACATCTGAACCCAAATAACTCACTAACCACTGTGGTCCACTGCGTTCACTGCTCCATTTCACTGGTGCACTTCTCCTCAGAGGTCTCTGGGGTCACCAGTATTCACCATGCATCTGCAGGTTCAAGCCTCCACCCCCACGCAATGAGTCCAGGCTCGGAAAGAAACCACCTCCTGCCACTTTCTTCTTCACTGCAGTCTTTCTCCTTTATCTCCCTGTGTGCTTCAGTGCTTGCTTCAGTCTTTCCTGGGTCCTGGGACTTTCCTCCTTTTTCTCTTCCTCATCGTGCTATATTCCAGCGTCTAGATCACAAATTTCAGAGAGGTTCTTTCTCCACTACTTACCACTCCACCGTCTTCCTGTAAGTCTCTATGATTCTCACTTTAAAAAATTCTTCTTCTTTTTCATTCCATACCATAAAGTAATTACCTTTTAATATTGCTTATGTTTTCTCCTTAATTTTTACATTTTCCTAGACTGTTTATATCTTATTTACTAACCTATGCATGTGTAAGTCATTTCAGTACAGAAACTTGCATTGGTCTGTTTCCTTACAGTGACATCCATGGTTCCTTCTATAACTTCCAGCAAATCATTATATGTCAGATGAATGAATTTATGCTTAATGAAGGGGAAATCTCATGTATGAGATGCTGTTTCACTGCTTTGTGGAGGATCTTCATGGAAGAAGCTGCATCTTCAGGATCTTGATATCCTCAAGGTAGCACCAACTACTAGTTTCAGTGGTTCTACCTAGATTTAAATTTTGTCACTTTTTACACTTGCACTTTTGTGTAATAGATGAAACTCTGTGAGAAGGCAATTTATTCAACTTTAAAATGGAGAGAGTTCATTCATTTATTCAACAGATGTGCTTCTAACAGGAGAAGGTGATATGGAACACAGATTATCAAAATAGGCAAAATTACTGCTTCAGTATATCTTCCATTGTTTTGAGGAAAGCAAGAAATAAATATACAATAGAATGTTAGGTGTCCTTAAATACTGTAAAGTAAGGGAAGAGGACAAGAAATGAAGAAGTTTACTGTGTTAGCTACAATGTTTAGGAAAGATCTCTCAGAATCCTAGTGACGTGGAAGTATTCCACGCAGACATTGTGCGAATTGCAAGGACAAAATCTAGTGTAATATCGAGCACTGATGTCATAAGTGCTGTTAGCTATTTATTACCTTGTATTGTTTCAGGTACACAGTGGAATCTTTAAAAGTGTTTATTAAACATACAAATTATTAGTTAGGCAGAAAAGCAACGAGCTAGTATTTATTCAGTTTTTAATATAAAGCACTGAGGTAGATACTTTACATCATCCTCCATTAGAACAGAACATCTATTTGTGCTATGTTCCAGTACCCTGGAGTTCTATTTTCAGAGTTCAAATCTCACCAGTTATTAACAGTATGCTTTTAACCAAGAAATCTAATCACACTATGATATGACTTCCTCATTTGTGAATAGTGCTAATATAGTATCTTCTGTCTAAGGAAGTTGAAAAAATTAAATGAGTTGATATATATGCAGCACTTACAACAGTATCCGGGTACATGTAAATCTTCTCTATCTTTTCACAACCATTATCTTACAGATAAGGATATTTGAGACCAGATAAGTGGAAAAAAAATGTTGTTCGGGCCACACAGCTAGTGAAAAATGACAAAGGAAAAAAAAGTTAAGGCATATGAATTGCAAAATCTATGTGGTTTACTAATCCAATCCATGTGATTTGCTGTGGAATGAGAATGATGACAGTTGAACGTCATTTGTTCATCAGTCCATCCCCAGATGGAAGACCCTGATTTCGAATTCTCAAGAATAACAATTGCTCAGCAGCATTTTTCTCAGCTGGCTTTCTGAATTAGCCCTGATCTTGTTAAATAATGTACCACACGCACCTTCTAAGCGGAGACTTTCAGGCTTCAGCAGAAGATATCTATGTTTAGCCTCAGAAAATGACCATATGCTTCAGGCCAAGTGTTGTTAATTCCCCTTCACTGCCTCCTCAGTAATATGTGATTTTCACTTAAAGTCTTCTATGTAGTGCCCCTAAATATCCTCCACATTTATTTTCTGTTTGCCAGAAGATTTAACTTTCACCCTCTGGATGACACACACCCACACAGAGGTACCCTAGAGTTTGAGCAAAGGGTTTTGTACCAAATCCCTTAATTCTCACATACATTATTTAATTCTATTCCTGATGACTTTTGCTTTTAAATTGCAGTTTCCCAGAACATAGCAAACCAGCCATTCTTTCTCCAGCTGGAGCTGGCACTGTAGATATTTTTGGCTTGAAAGTTGGATGAAAGGAAATCAAAAGGAGATTTTGATTTCTGTTGGTCATTTGCTTTCTTGTCCTTGTCCTGTGTTTCCTCCTAATGTATTTCTCATCCTCTATGACTTGGCTTAAGGGTGCTAACCTTCATCTCCTTGGGTTTAGAATCTGTTATCCCTGAGTTCAGATTTCCAGTAATTGTTCAGAAATAGAGTAAAAGGGGAGGGAGGGAGGGAGGAATGGAGGTAGGAGGGGAGAAAATCATGTGAATACAATTGTTTGAAAAAGCAAATATCTCATAATAACATATTTTATTTCTTCCAAATTGGTTTGGAGTTGCTTTACTCATCAAAATGCCAAAAGACAAATGGGATCTCATAAAGATGAATGTGAAGTTTGCATATTTGCAAACACACTAGAATGTGTTCTGGCTGCGAGGGCCTATACTTCCCGCCTACTCATTACACATAATTTATCTCAGAAAATTGTCCTTTCATAAAAGCATTACTAAATGAGCTACTACTGGATGGCAAAGGGTTGGTTATAAAGGCCTGAATTCTAGAACGAGGAATCTGTAATCGACCTTGAGATATTCTAGCCTGAGACTTTCATTTTATAGATGAAAACTCAAAGCTTGAGTGACTTACTTGTCTAAGGTCTCAGGAGTTGCTGAGTGGTCCAGCGAGTGATTTACCCATGTTATGTGTTGATATAGTTTCGAAGATTGAGGATCTAGTAGATAACTTAAAACATACTCGAGTTTTTAAATTGACTCTAGATCCAGAATAGTTGATGTGAGACATTGTCTTGTTTACAGCTTCCAAATTATGCTCCATGGCATTTGACATTCTAGGAACGTACCTCAGAGAACACTGGATAGGAAGGGAGTGGATCTCTGGGCAGAATTACTGCAGACCACCCATACCAGCACCCGGTACTACAGATCAGATTTTTCCATATCATACATTTTTTCTAAGATTTTATTTTTTAAAAAGTGTTCAATAGTCAAGAACATGAAGAAGAACTAATTGAGTTCCATTAGTCTGTTTGCAAATGAGCAAAGAAATTAAGTAATTTTCTCAAAGTCCTTAATTGAATTAGCAGGAAAAAGCATTAAGGAGATTTGAAGTCCCCAAATCCCTTACCCAATGTTTTCACTCAGACTGCTTCAGAAGAGTCGCTTGATGTGAGCTTGAGAGCAAGGGAAAGAGTGGGAACAATGAATCTCAGAACTTGCCTTTGCTGTCCTGGTACCAGTAGCAAGGTAAATCCAAAGTGTCAATTAAATAAAAAGAGTCAGATTTACTTCCCGCAACATTATGGTCTCAATGTGCATCCTTTTTCTTATAAATATCTCTTTTGTCTTTCCTTATGGCAGAGTAGTACTCTATTGCATTAAAATAACACATTTGCTTTATCCATTCATCTGTCAATGAGCATACAGCCTGCTTCCAAGATTTAGTTATTATGAATTGTACTGCTATAAAGGTGAGTGCGCACATATCACTTTAATAGAATGTGTTTAACTCTTTTGGGAAGATGCTGAGAAGGGGAATAGTGAGTCAAACCCACAATGTTAAGTGAAGTAAATCAGAAACACTGGCTTAAATATCACATGGTTTCTCTTATAGGAGGAACTCAAGTATAAATAAGAGCAAAGTAAAAGATGGACAACAGAAATTAGGGAGTTAGGTCATTTTCAAAGGACAAGGGTATCAAGAGATGGAGAGAGAGGAGAATCAGAGGATAAAAAAGAAATTAAAATGTATTATGTACAAGTGCCAAATCCCCACAAGGAATATAAACATTATGTACTACACAAATGTAAAAAACAAAGAAAAAGAAAGATTGATTGAGTGAAGTTTTAACCTGTGTGTAAAGGATTAAATGTAAAAATTAACAAAGAACTATAGGAACAGAATTCCCTCAACTCTGCAAGATGGGGAGACAAAACAAGCCCTAATGGAGATAAGAAAACTCAACCTCAATGTAGAAGGCATCTGATGACAAAGGCAATAGGAGTGGGGTATCTGGTGCAAGGGAGTGTGTGGGACACAGACTTAGCAGTACCAGAGTGCAGAGCTGGGTACGAGTCAGGTAGCAATAGGGGAGCAAATAAAGATGGCCGCTGACAGGGAGGAGAAAGGGAAGAAAGGACCATAAGGTGGCACAAGGCCATGGTGTACAGTGGTCAGATTCTGGCCATTTTTATGCTGCTGGGCACACAGCAGTATCTTTCCTAAGAACTTTCTAAACAGTCGGTGCAACTGGTCCTGGCCATTTCACAGCATGTCTTGGGGCATGGTCACTCAACATTTGAGCCAGCAGTCTTATGTGCACAGCCTGCTAATTTTAACTTTGGAGTATACTTAGCTTTACCAAATATGTCTAGTTCACTGTAATTACCAGCATATTTTCAGGGTCCTTGGCTCCTTTTTTGTGTGTCATATTTTGCACTATGGAAGGCTACTTCCAAGAACCTCATCCCAATGTCTCACCTGACCTGTGGGAGACCAGAAAGATACCTGAATGGAAAGGGTTTCATGTGAAGCATAGCAGTGGCTACTTGTTGAAGAATAACAAGAGTTACTGAGGAACCACATGAATCAGGGCAGGGAGTATTCTTTGGTGGGGGGACACTATGGGGGCTGAGGTTAGGAGTTTAGTATGAACATTTATTTTGTTTTCCTAAAGAAGTGAGGACCTTAGCAAAAGTTCAAATGGCTTGACTTTTGGCACAATCTGCATGACATAGAGATAGAATGGTTGCCACTGTCTGTTCCTGGAAGCTCTAAAAAGAATTAGGGTAATAATCACAAGTAACGTCTCCTCAAAGATGACTAATGCAAACATTACTATTCTAAGAGGTCAAAACCAAGACTTAAGGGACACAGGAGAGTCTCAGGTAAAACATTCTCATAAAAGTCTTTTTTAAAAACTTTCTTATGGAATAGTGAGGACGTGTTTATCATTTTTTCTGTGTTTAGGACTCAAGGAGACTTTCACATTTGTGGATTCAGAGATTTATCAAATTTGGGAAAACCTCGATCTTTCTCCTGGTTTTCAGGGACTCAAATTAAATGCAGATTAGGTTATCTGAAGAGGTTTCATAGGTGACTACTACTCTTTTCTTCTGTTTCTTTCTGAGTGAGATTTTAAATCATTTCTACTGCCCTGTCTTCAAGTGTGTTGCTTTTCCTTGGCAATGACTAATCTCTTTTTAGTCCCATTTAGTGTATTATCTTGTCACTTGTAGGTACTGTGACCTCTAGAAGTTCACTTTGGGATTTATGAAAATATCTTCTTTATATCAAAAGAATACCCTTGTCATTAGTTATAGGGAAATATTTATGACAAATATTTAATATCTCCATGTGCTAATTATTGTATCTGTGCCAGTTCTGCTTGATTAAGATAGAATAGTTTTCACTATAGGTGATAGCACCTGCTTTTCTGTATGGCTAGAATATTTTACTAAATTCCAAACATTCTGAATTTAATTTTATAGACCCAGCATATTTTTTGTATTTCTATAAATATTTTTTGAGCTTTGGCCTGGAAAATAGCACAGATATTGGAAAGAGCTTTCTTTTCTTGCAAGAAAATATTTCTATTTTTTGCTTCCAAGATTAATCTGGTGAGATTGGAACCCTTGATTGTCTAATGCTCATTATACCCCACTCATGCAGCAAAAGCCTATTCTTTCCAATGAATGTGAGTCATGTGAGTTCGCAACCTAATTCGTGGTTCTCTGTAACACACCCAGCCTTATGTGGGGCATTGGGCACTGTTTCTATTATTTCTTTCATATAGTTCTTTCCCGTGCCTCTAGGAATTTCTCATATGCATATCCAAATCAGTATATAACTGAATACTTGAGGGAATTCTTTTGTAGATCTATGGTGGTTTCCCCCCGTTCAGACACTCTATTCTCTGGTACTCCCTCCTGAGATTTCAATCCAACTGCGTCTCCCCACTCTCAGCTCTGCCTCCTCAACCAGGCAAGCTTGCATGGGTCTAGGTTTTCCTTGTCATTCAGTGCACTGGAAACTCTCAAAGTGGTCCAGTGGGACAATCATAGGGCTAACTTCATTCTCAGGGATCTTTCTTCCTGTAAGATGTCTTAAAGACTGCTTTTCATACATTTTCCCCATAGTTTTACATGTTTCATTCAAGATAGTTGATTCCTATTCCTGTAACTTCTTTTTGGTGAAAGAATTTTTAGACAAAGCTTTTGTAAACTTTTTTTGTGTGTGTGTGTTGTGGCAAAGTAGATACCTTGATAGAAGGAGCATAGTTTTTACTAATATAACTCGGGGTTTAAATTTTAGCTCCACTGCTATGACACCTCAGGGAGATGACATCTCTTTAGAATATCAGTTTCCTCATCTGTAAAATGGGGATAACTCTAGCATCTGCACTGTGGAGGTAAAGGAAAGTTTAGCAAGATTATATGTGTAAAGAACCTAGAACATTGTTTGCCACAGTAGAGCAACTTTGATTTTCTTTCCCTTTCCCTACAGTTAATATTTCTTTTCCTCAATTATTTTATTATCAACAGCCCAACATGCTTTTGTACTTTATACATAACAGCTACAATGCTAAACACATGACTTCTATTAACTCACTAAACTTCATGACAATCTTATGTTGTAGGCACTAACTGAATTTTCCAGATAAGCTGCAGCTACCACTTATCACAAATGAGACACTAAGTAAGAATTAATCCAAATAATCCCGGACAACCCCAGGAACTATGCGAGCTACTATCTTTTGGTAGTAGGTGTTAGTTGGTGACTAACTGTTCTTACTTGCTTAATTTGAAAGGCTTCTAATGCTAAAACCAAAACAGTAAAATGCAAATCTGGATGTACAGCAATAGAAAGTCATACTGTCCCATAGATTGCCGTCCTGGCATGGTAATCAACAGTGGACATAGTGTAAAAGTGTGCCGTGCAGGTGGCAGTACTCACTTGCTATTCTGTCTCAAAAGTCCACTCAGAGCATTAAACTGTACCTTAAATTCTCCTCCAACTCTGAAGTTCTATATCTCTCAGATCTTCGGTGAGAGTATAACACCAAAGGGCCTTCTACTGATTCCTCTATTTCCAATTGAATAGTTACCTCTACAGGAAAGTGTTCCCATTGAAGTTCTGCCTCCTCTGAACCACACCACATACACACAATGTGATTATCATTATTGAAATTAATTTTTAAAAATCTGAAAAAGTAAATAAGATTTGAACACAAGACTCTATTCTGGTAAACTATGACTTCAGCAGTCACAAAAACACAAGATTAGGAGCTGGTTCAACTTCAAAAAACTTATGGAAATTAGAGACTGATATATTCTTACCATCGTAAGTCTATTTTCTAACTTCTGCATGAGTGTTTTAGCCTACTTTGTTATGCTATTTTTAAAAATTACTGAGTTGACTGTTGAATGCTTGGTGCCCAAAATAGTGTTCATTATGTAAAAAGTGCTATTTAAATACTGCTTAAAATAATATGTTTCTTAAAATTTTATTTACTGATTTTAATTCTCTTGGAAAAGTGAGAGAATATATTTTGATGCTGGTAAATTTCAACATGGGATTTCAGGATTGATATAGTTTAGTTGACTTTATGTCTTTCCACTAAAGATAGGATAGATAAGAAGGAATAAATCGGTCAATTTCTTCTGCTTTTCATGAAGTACAAACTCAAAATGAAGGGATATAATTCTCATGATATCTGAACATGTCAAGGGCAATTTGTATATCAAATCACATTTCAAGTTGAGTGTTTTAAAATAACCATATTTATAAAGATTTTTCTGTTTTTGCTATTTTCTGAAATGTAAATCAAATCATTACTTTAAAATTCTTAGTGTATTTATTTTAAAATCTGTGTGATATTTTGAGTAAACTTTTTCTGATTAAAACATTGAATTGTGTTTAGATTATATCCAAAGATCTCAAATCCTGTTGTAACATCAAGCTCTCAAAAAAATAAGTAGAAAAACAGTCAAAACTACATACCATGCCAAAAAAATTCTCTTCATATCTTGACATCAAGCAAACCCATTCCTTTGCTTCATGCATCATAGAGAATACAGAGTCCAATTAAATTAAGCAATTTCAAATTACCTAATTAAAGAGTATTTTTAAAGTTGAGTAACAAAGTAGGCTGAAAAAAGTCCTGAGTAGGTTAGTAAATTAAGTTTAGAAGATAAAGTGTCTTAATTACTTTCTTCATTGCTGAGACAGAATATTCAACACCTACAATGCAAGGAAGAGTTTTGGTTTGTATCACAGCTTGTAGACATTTCAGTCCATAGTGGGCTGGCTCCATGGTAGGGCAGCATGGCAGAGGAGAAATAATTCATGGCATGGCAGCAGGAAATAGAAAAAGGGATCAAGGGAGGAGAGACAGAGATATACTTCCCAGGCCATGCGCATAGTAACACACCTTTTTCAACCAGGCTTCACCTCTCAACATCACTATTTAGCTATAAACTGCTCTCAGTGGACTGATTCTCTAAGTATCATGATCCATCCACCTTCCTAAGGCCCTATAAATGAGTGCATGAAAGTTTTGGGGAACATCTAGATACAAACACAATATAAGATACATTAGACTCTATTTTCCAAGCTTGCAATAAAGCTTTACAGACCCTATTTTTCTCTTTCCGTGCCTAATGAAGTCATAGTTTGCTTGAGTTGAGTCTCATGTCTAAATCATGTTAACAGTTTCGATGAAATCATATTGCATTGGAGTCCTAAGGTATCACTTAAAATCCTTCTTATTTGACAAGTGGGACATCTGGAATCCCTCACCTTATAAATCAAAATGGACAGGCCTGAAAAGATCTTTGTGCACAGCTAAAGTATTTTGATTCTCCATGATTTGTACGACAGAAGAAGAGGAAAGAGAGAAGAACACATATCCTTTTTTATACACTGGGGACTGTATCTCATTTGTAATATTTCAGTTCATTTTTAACATGACACTTCAGAGAAACCTGGTAGGGGGATTTTGGATTTTCCAGCCTCATTGCCCCCGGGGTTTGCCTTTGGTGAACTGGGTGTCTGAGGTTGTGTCCTGTTTAAGTGTCTTCTCATTTCTTTTCTTTTTTAGTTTAATTCCTAAAGTGATACCTGTTAATTGCCTGTGGTGGGTTGCTTTATTGGTGGTATTAAGGATTTCTAGGTGATGAGCACTTCCCTGAGGTATCTTCCAGGTGTAGCTGGTTCCTGGATTCTGAGTCTATTGGAAGATCCCACCTTCTCAGTTTGCCAGAGATGAGAAACCACTGCTTGCCTAGCCCAGTCCCTGGTTCCTTGGCACTGTGTCTCAGCACTCTTCATGACATCCAGTCAGTCTCAGTCCTGGACCATCAGGGCCACCAGCTATTCAGATCAATCGTGTTAATTCTGGCTGCAGTGGCACTCACAGCACCAAGCACAACCAACAAAACAGTAAACTGAGCCAACCCTTGATTTGCAACCCTCAACCATGTAAACTGAATCTGTAACCATACATCAGAATGCAAAGCAATCATATACAATACATAAGTTCACAATATGTCAATTCTGTCCTCAAGGGTCAGGACCCAAAATGGATTTAAGAGAAGGCAGAGAAGTGTGAAAAGAGAAAGATAGTATAAGCAGGTTGAAGGACAAAGATGGGTCCCACCAACTTAGGGAAACCGCTGCAGAAGACTGAGGGAAAAGAGAGCCAAAAGAGACAAAAAGTAGAACAGAACAAAACCATACCCAGAAGGAGGGCAGAAACCACAATCAAAATAATAATAATAATAATTATTATTATTATTATAATAAACAAACAATAGAAAGAAAAAAAGAAAGGGAAAAACAAAAAGAGTTCACTTCCAGAATTCTTGCTGAATTTTCTAATAGCCTGTGGAGATGGCAACCTAAATCACAGCACTGTATTCCCTCAAGCCAGCAACTGCTCAAGGGTGGAGTAGTAGACACCCTTAGCAGGCCTGTCCTGAGAACAGATTCCTTGGGCTCACTGCAGTCCAAGCAATCTCCACGGGTCTGTGCCTACCTAGGAGTTGCTGGGGGAAGCCTGCAACAGTTTTAGCTCCAGGCTTATCTCACTGATTCCAAAATAGCCCCTGGCAAATCACTCTCTCCTGCAGGAGGACTGAGTCCTCTGCACTCATTGCCAGTCAGCACAGTCCTCTGTGCCCGCTGCTCTCCTCCACCAACTAATGGCTCTGCAGAGGACCCCTGGTTCACCAGCTGCCACCGTGACCATGTGCCCCCAGGCTCTGACAGCTCCCTTCATGCAGTGAGTCTGGCTCCAGGTGAAGGCATTGCCAGCTACCACCTTCTTCTTTGTTGAAGTTTTTCTTTTCACTCTCTCTGTGGGGGTTTGATTCAGACTTCAGACTCTTCCTGGGTCTAAGGAGCCAACTTCCTCCTTTTTATCTTCCTCAAGATGGTATGTTCCTGCATCTAGATGGTGTCTCTCAAAGAGGCTGTTTTCTCTGCTTCTTAATACTCTGCCATCTTCCCAGAAGTCTGATAAGGATAAGTACAAAACAGTTAACACTCATAGGATTAGATCAATTTTTCATTTCTATATCTGGTAATCTGAGTAACTCTTTTGAAGATAACTATGCAAAATAATGTTTGTTAAGTTCCTACTACCTTGTTTTTGAAAGCCTGTATTGCTATTGTTTTGGGTATTTTGTTATTATTGTTTATTTGTCTGTTTTGTTTCTTGTTTTTTTTGTATTGTTTTGTTTTGTTTTTCCCTCTTTAAAATACAATAAACCACACACACACACACAATGATCAACATGGAGATTTCACATCATTCAACCTACAACTCCACATCCCATGTTATGTTATGGGATATTTTTATGTTCATAAATTAGGTGTTACGGCTATTGCCCAGAAAGTAGCATTTGATTCGATCATTTTTGGCAAAAACATCATGCATGTGCCAGAGCTGTTAACACCCATGATCTCCTTGGGAACAGGAAGGATGGTAGCCAGAGATTCCGGAATGTCTGCTAGAAAGCAGTTGTACTTCCTACCTGCAACCTGGGAGAATGACAAAGAGATCATTTCAAAAACTCAGCACTCCCTCTTGTGCTCTTGCAAATTTCATACTTGACTTATTTCCCTGCACGTCCAAAAGTGACTCTGATTACATCGGTATTAGTTAATACGCTCAAGTTGATGCCTCTTGTGCTTTCTAGAATTAGCAGGGAAGAACAGCAGCCTTCCATTCTGCTGCCTTTGGAACAAATTTTGAATGGCCAGATTTTTTTATCTTTTTCAACATTAGACATAATATTCTAAGGCAAAATAACAACTTAGTTTTTTACTGCAGTTTGGGTATCTTTAATCTGAAAATTCAAAATCCAAAATGGTCCAAAATTCAAAACTCCTTGAAGGCTGACATGAGGACCTATGTGGAAAATTCCATACTATGAAACTTTGTTTCATGCACAAAATCATTAACAATATTGAAAAAAACTAACTTCAGACCATGTGTAGAAGATGCACATGACACATAAATGAATTCCATTTTCATAATTAGATTTCGTCCCCAACATATCTCATGAAACATGAAAATATGCCAAAATCAGAGAAAATCTAACATCTGAAATACTTCTGCTCTGAAATATTTTTCATAAGGCATACTCAACCTGTATTGTATTAGAATTTAGCAATGTTTGAGATTTTTTTTAAAAAGCTTATAAACGGGATAATCATGGTTATGTCCAGGGTTGGAGAAAAAGTGTGGCATCCTCAGATGATTGAGTGATTCTTGAGTGTATTAACTAATACCAGTGTAATCAGAGTCACTTATGGATGTGCAGGGAAATAAGTCAAGTATGAAATTTGCAAGGCTAACTTAGCTGCATTGTTTGTAAACATAGGTAATAATGTGGAGTGATGGAAGAATTAAAGATTTGCAATGAAATTGTCTGAAGTCATTAACAAATACTACTTCCCTACTTATTGTTTCCTAGATATAAAAAGTTAAGATGTTTAATTGTAATAGTTTATGTCCAGATTATGCAAAATGAATTTCTATAGGTTAGTGGAAAGCAGATAATAGACCCAAACATCTGCCACTTAAATGAGAGACCCACGACTTTAAAAGAAAACTTGCTAGAACAAGAATTTTATTACAAATTAATCAAAACCAGTTTTGCTCCCATAATGCAGCCACAATTTACTCTTCAATTTCAGATTTAACTTTTTAGAACACTGTATGACTTAATTTCAGCATTATTTCTTCAATCCCTGAGTTTAAATGACTGTATGAAGAAATAAGTACAATAAAAAGCAATAGATACAAATGCATAAATAATGCAAATCAGTTTAAATCCACCTTTTTCCTAAGAATGAGCACCAGATTCCTTATTATCTTGTTCAGACAAATCATCATTATAAGTGTGGCAGCTGTGGCACTGAGGACCTTTGGATATGACCAGGAACTGAATTTTCCTACCCCCACCAGTTTTAGGTGAAATTCTTGAGCAGGTACCAAAAAGGGCCAGGCAATGAAACTAAGAAAGTGCAGTAAAATAATTCTCATTAAGTGAAATTTGATCAATTGGAGAGAAATAAGAGATAATCTACATGTCCTATGTTCTATGTTTTACCCTTAATGGTCTAACTTGGTAACCTCAAATGACAAAGAAACTGACTGTGTCTATGTTAAAAGGTAACTTCATAAGTAATCACTAGGCTTATCTTCCCTTCTTTCTTGTGATGGTTAAACTTGATTATATTAACTCCTTTGGCTTGGGTACTTCTCCAGGGATTGGTGGAGCACACTTCTGGGTATGTCTGGGTGGGTCAGGGATATGTAACCTTGGGTACTATATCTGGTATCTGGGTCCTTCCTTTCTGGTGCTACTCCTCTGCTCTGTTCCCAGGCTGCCATGGCCTAAGCAGCTTTCCTCTTCCATACCTTTCTGCCAAGATGTTTCTGCCTTGGGGTCTGCCAACCATGTATTGATTCCCCTAAAAATGTATGCTAAATTAAATCTCTCCTCCTTAAAGTAGTGGGTGTTTAGAATTTGTCCCAGGAATGGGAAGACTGATTAATACATTTCTTTACTCATTTTTTCATATTCATTGCTTGGAATTGAACTTTCTATTAATGTATCTATTAATGTATCAACAGGCAATCTTTGACTCAAGCTGTTTCCTAGGGAAACTAGGATAAGACTGATGGCTTTATGAGTGGACTTAGAAAGTAGACCTACGGGTCAAGTCTTGTACTCAGATTGACTGTGTCTGGAAGCAGTGGGCACCCAATTGTTGCTGAGGTGAGATGTTATTAACTCCTATCATGCAGTGAACCATAATTATTAAAATGTGCAATTGTGGATAATGTAATCAGGTATAGGATGAATCAAGTTACTGCAAGATCAAGTAGTAGCTGTATTAATCCATGCAAAGCAAATGTTATTTAAAGAATTGCACAGTGTGGTAGCACTTTCCAATAAGTTAGAGGACTTACCAGCAGAAAAAGATAAGTTTAATGTTGTCAATTACAATATAAAGCTTGCTAAGAAAATCAGAAGACCTTTAGGATAGTCTCACAAAAATTGTTATCTCCTACAACCATAGAACAATGTATTGCAAGATACTATGTTCTTTTAGTACCCAACAAATAGACAGTAACCAGTTGCTTAGGATTTGGTATTCTGGGGAGAGTATTTGAAACTATCCATATCTGCATTGTGAATGTCTCCAAAAGTTAATCTTTTTAACAGCTCATGATAATCAATGTAGGGATTCTAGAACTTTCTCCTTATAATACTAGAGTAAGATAAAGGTTTTGAGAGGAATCTATTGAATGGATTTATCATGTGGCTTGAGTGTACACCAAATGGCCATATTCTCCAGAAAGGACAGAGCACACCTTTTCTATTAAAACAATAAGGAATATGCTAGTGGAGGGTTATTAACGCACAAGATCCATTGTAATGACTCTCTCGAGAAGCCTATGGTGAATAGAAGACGATCTTTACTACTGAGTTAAACTCTCATATCTTAGAAATGATATATTCTGTACTAGAAGAGGTCATTTTATAATACTACTTATCACAAATAAGATATATATATATATATATATATATATATATATATATATATATATAAAATAGGCATCAAGGTTAGAATAACAATAAAGATGCATCGACTGATACGAATCTATGACTGCAGCTAATAGGTATTCCAGGAGAGAGATAGAGGGGTACCTATTTAGCTATCACTTGGATTCTGAAATATGAAGAATTCTAGACCTAGTGAGAAAAAGTTTGATATCAGTCACCAAAACTGAAAATCACAGAATCTCATCTGTTTCACAGACCTAACTCAATAATTCAGTTCACATTTCCATAGCTAGTTGATTGACTAGGAATCCAGGTTCTCTTGAGAAAGCTTCTTGTATACATAGTATAATAAATTATCTTCCAGTTTTTCTCCAGAAAAATGTCTTATTGTCCTAAGTACTGTGAAGTGGAGAAATAAACAGTCTAAACTAATTGAAGACAATTAATTACAAGGCCTAAACTGATATTACCAGGGAAACTAAACTGTCATTCATTTTTAATTACACTATTAAACATCTCACTGGATCTTCAACCAGTGGCTATTTTTGAAACTTCACAAGCACTTAAGTGTTTTACTCTGACACTTTCTGCAATGCTCTTACATCAGCTACAATATTAAATTGCTTCTGCAAAAAGATTCATGGAGAAGGCTAACATTCTTGAATATAGGTTTCTAATAACTTTAAGATCCTATCACTGAATTAGGTCAGAATTTCTACAACTCTAGCAGAAAAACTAGATTCGTAAGACTGCTAGTTCATCATCAGGCAAGGCAGGATTGATGATGCAAGACTCTAATCCAGAACTCTGGGAGACTGAGGCGTGAGGATCAGAAGTTCCAGTCTAGCTTGGAAAATTTAGTGATTTAGAGAGATGCTGTCTCAAAATAAAAACAAGACCTGGGAATGCAGCTGATGGAAAGGTCCTGGGTTCAATCCCAGTATCACACACACAAACACACACACACTCACAAACACACACACATTTGCAAAAACTGATGTAAATGATGTAAAGAATTATGCCTTTAATGGCCTTTTCTGACATATTTCTTTTAAAATGTTCTATTCTTCAGATTTAAGGAAATTTTTATTCTTATTCTCTTGAGCTATCTGTAGCTTACAGCAATTTGCTAAAGTGTATCTAGTTTTCCTTGTTCTTTCTTTCTTTTTTATTTTTTCTTTCAGTGCTGAGGATCAAACCTAGGGTCCATGGCATGGTAGGTAAGTCCCCTATCACTGAGCTACATCCCTAGTCATGCTAAATACTGTTTTATAACTTTTTCAACTCAGGGAGTATTCTAAATGTTATGGCAATTGTTCAGTTCAATGACAATTTGTTTTCCTTGTAGTACCATCTAACTGAAAACATTGGATACACTACTGGGGCGTTGACTAAAGTGTCACACTTTCAGATATGACCAGTCAACTTTAAGGAAACAAGTCTGACTTTATGGAGCCAAAGTTTTTTTGTTTCTTTGCTTTTGGGTGTGGGTGTCTGAATATGTGTGTTCTGGTAGTTGGCTTAACAGGTTCCTAGCCTTACAGAAGAATAATGAATGTCACTTTCTTGCAGGCATAGGAAACTCACAGTACTTTAGAGACAGCAAAAAGAGCCAAATTCACCTAACCTATAGATATTGCATTAGAAGTGTCCATATGGAATCTTTACCTTGGCTTCTTGGCCTCAAGATAGGTGTTAATCTCTAACCCAAGATTCCTTATTTCTGTTCAACAAAGTAGACATAAAGTAGAGACTATATGATCAATCACTCTTCTTACTCTCTTTATATAAATAATCAGGGCTAACAATGAAAAAAACTTATTTTACAAACAAATTAGTCTCATAGTGATTATCTTTGATGAAAAAGATGAGTATGGATAATTTCTATGTTTTGATGAAAGCTGCATATAATATATTCATATCAGATGGCAAACAGTGCCATTTCATTGACTTTAAGTTTTTTTTTTCTTTTTGTAATCTGACTCCTGCACTTTGGTTCATTTTGTTAATAATCAGTATTTACAAATTGTCTTCCATCCCTCTGACTTAGAATTACTGAAATCTAAAACTTTATGGCTGTGGATGTGGTTAAATGATAGTTTTTCTATGGCCTAGACTTGATCCTAGAATGATTAAAAAAAGAGAGAACAGAATAAGAAACTAAAGTTACTAGCCAGGCATAATGAATCACATTTACAGACTCAGTTACCAAGATTTCCATTTTTCTGAAGTCCCAACAAGCCAAAGATGGACAATTGGACATAAAATTCAAAGAATTTATAATAAAAGATGATGTATAGATATCTTTAATGGCTGACACTAGGTAAAACATTTTAAAAGTTCACCAGAATACCCAATGACATCACCAGAGAGATTCAAACTACAAACTAGAGAGTTTATCAACATTTTAACACCCTGCCTAAATGATTCAAATGAAATTCTTCTCAAGTGACTGCCCTGTGGGTTTAAAACGGGGTTTATGTTTCTTCTAACCACTGACTTTTTTTTTTTCATAAAAATGTGTCTCATCAAATATACTTTTTTTCATGCGATACAGAGGCCTATCCTAGATGGGAGGTTGTCTCTTCCTTCATCTCCCACAATGAGACACAAACGCTTAACTAAACTTCACGACCTATTTTCACTTATTTCTATAAGACAATGGTCAATATGATTCGATCCATTCATTCTTTCCTGAACTGCTTATGTATGGACTTTTCTATGCAACATTTTTCGACTGCAGAACCTTCCAGCTCTTAATTCTCTTCGTCCTAGTGTCTGAACTTCCCGCTCCATCCATCCCTCTGCTGACTGAAACACTTTGAATCTTCCTTTGGGAGCCTCCACTCAGAGAGATGTCCCTAAGTCTAAGACAGGAGAGTTAATCCCTTAAGCACTAATGCTTCCAGATCAAGTCTCTAGGACTCGATCACGTGATTGACATTCCATAATCAAGCAAGAGTCAAGTTACCAAGGAATTTAAAATTCTTATTAGCCTGCTACACTAGCATTAGCACCAGTAAAGATTCCACGGGAACCCTTGATTATTACTATTTTATTTTTATTTTTATTTTATTTATTTATTTTTATTTATTTTTTGTGACTTATGCCTACAAAGACCTTTCATGGTCACCAGCCCTTCTCACATTGTAGTCTAAGTAACAGTAATGCGTCCCTGTTGCCTAAGAGTGGGTCCTTCCTGGCCTTGCAGATGGCTGTCTTTCTGCAACCCCTCAGTAGGAAGCAAATGTACACGCCCAGCTCCACCTCTTACCACCAACTTAGCAAGAGAAGTCTCTTCTGTGTCATGCTTCCCTCCTAAAATGACCACCAAACAGAAAGTGCCCTTGGCCAGTCAAATACAGCCAATCACTATTGAAATGTTAGTCTGAAACGCCCTCAAGCTGTTTGAGCCAATGGAAACCACGTGGGTGATGACCAATCAGAACGCAGCATACTGCGGGGTGGCAGGCAATTCGTCGCTGTGCTGCATGGCAGACTGGAGGTGGTTTGGAACTTGTGGCGTCAGAGAAGGGGCAGCGAACCCTGCGTGCAGCCAGGAGGAAGTCATCGTGGTGAGTCTCTCAGTAGGCTGGCAAGGACCCTGGCGAGGGCAGGCCAGCAGCAGTAGCGAGCCTGTGGGGAGCCAGCCTGCAGTGCCCAGGTGGTGTAGGGTGCACGCGGCAGGTGCAGGTAGGATCCTCCCCCGTCCCTGCTTCCCCTCCGCACCTCTAAGAAGTCTGTCTCCCCATTTCCTACTGCTTTTTTTTTCTTTAACTCTTTATATTTTGGGTTTCTCGCACAAGAGAAACCATGCATCAACTAGCCTTCTGCATTTGACTTATTTCACTTAGCAATATGGTCTCAAGGGCCATGTGTCTTTTTTTAATGAATGACTCCAACTTATCCTTCTTTATGACTGAATAATGTTCCATTGCATAAAATATACATTTTGTTTATCCATTTATCATTGTAAAGTATTTAGTCTGTTTCTGTAGTTTGGCAATTGTGAATTGCATTGCTATAAATATGGGTGTGTAAATATCACCACAATACCATGTTTTTAACTCTACTGGGGAAAATATCCAGGAATGACATAGGTGGGTCAAATGGGCTTTTTATTTCTAGTTTTTTTTTTTTTTTTTTTCAGAATCTCCATACTGTTTTCTATAATGGTTTTACTGGTTTGCACTCCTACCAACAATGTGGAAGGCTTCGTTTAAGCCACATCTTCACATGCGTTGTTTATGTTCTTGATGGTGGCCATTCTTTCTGGAGTAAAGTGGAATCTCAGCGTTGCTTTGATTGCATTTCCTTAATGGTGAAAGATGTTAAAAATTTTTTTATGTACATGTTGACAATATATGTTGCTTTTTTATTTTTATTTTTTGAGAATTCATAAGATAGTTTAAAAGTCTATACTACTAAATGCATTAACTGGTGAGAGAGAACAGTTGATATCCATAAGACCAGATCAATCCTACATGTCTTTACCTGTCAATCTGAACAACCCCCTTAAGTGTAACAATATACAATGTTGCAACCACTGTAAAATTCCAACCATCTAAATTCCTAAACCTATAATTTTACAGTATCAGATATGTTGCTGTTGTTTGCTGATCTCTTTACTTTTTTGTTTCTCTTATGTATGACCATTCTTATATGCTTTATTGGTTTCACTCTGAATTATTTCGCTTGATCATATTAGACCTGATGTTATGGGTAGTTATTTCAATGATAACAAGAGGTATTCTAAGGGGAAAGGAAGGAAGGAAGAGAAAAGAAAAAAGACATAAATTTATAAATATGCATAAACAAGACAGTTAAAAAAAACCGTATTGCTAAATACAATAGCTATTGAAAAAGAAGAGTTAATATACCTGAATGGATAAATCTTACATGTCTATATCTGTCAATATGACCAACCCCTATGAAGGTAACGAAATGTAATATTGTAACTACTGTCAAACTTCAACCACCTCAATGTGTAAACCTACAATGTTATCGTATCATATCTGTTGTTGTTGTTTGTCTGTTTTTTTATTTTTGTTTCTATCTTCTGTATCTATTTTCTCTTAAATAAAAAAAAGAGAATTGTCTGTTTATTTTTCCCATTTTAATTGGGTCATTTGTGTTGGAGGGTGTAATTTCTGTTAGTTGTTCATATAATCTAGATATTAGGCCTCTATCAGTAGAGTACCTGGAAAATTTTTTTTCAAAGACTTCACAATATATATTCTTGTATATTGCTTTTTCATTGTAAGAGAAAGTCCTGCTGTGTTCCCGTAGTTCCAGCTACTCAGGAGGCTGACATGGGAGCATCACTTGAGCCACGGAGTATGGACCAGCCTGAAAACAGCAAGACCCTGTCTCAAAAAATAATTTAAAAAAAAAGACTGGGGATGTGAGTAAAGTTTATGAAGTTTGGTAGCTTCCAAATTTTATAAAAAATTATGACTTCATTATTATTCAAATTACTGTGGCCTTCTCCCTCTATAAAAGTCAGTTTTGAGGTTTTTCTTATTGTCAGAGCATGGAGTTAAGGTCAGATGTTTTTGGGCTGGGATTGACCCCAACATCTTTGCATTCAGCAACATCCCCAACCCTTTTGCCCTTACCCTCCAGGATACCTTGGATTGTAGGCATACACCATCAACACTGGCCCAGTTTTTGAGCCAGGAGGCTTAGGCAGCAGAATCACAAGTTTGAGGCCAGCCTGGGCAACCTCATAAGACATTGTCTCTAAAAAATAGAAAAGGGTGTGTAGCAAAGTGGTAGAGCATTTGCCGGGTCTTGTGTTGAATGTTCAGTACAATAAACAAACAGGTAAAATGCATGCAGAATAAAATTTTCTGTTTTAGACAATTTCAGGTGGCACTGATATAGGGGAATAAAACTCCCAACCTACTATATGTCTGGTACAAGTTTGTGTTCTCTAAAAATCGAAGAATGAATTTTAAGAACAATGGAGGTTAAGAGCAGAATATATTTATTGAGAGAAAGAAAGCTTCTGTCTGAGGGACAGAAGGGGTCCTGAGCGGGTTGCCAAAGACTCTGTCTTTTCTAGGACTTTTATAGAGTAAAACCACCAGATGAGATGGGTCCACAATGAGGAAAACTTGGGGACTTTCAAGGTGGGCATGAGGTGGGACATAACTATGACTAACTAATAGGATTAATTGCTCAGGTAAAATTGATTAGATTGGGGACAAATGGGAAAGTGAGTCACATAGAAAGAGGGCATTCTTACAGAGTGGTGACTCTTCCTGTAGGGGGTTGGGATGCTGACTCCTGACTTCCTCACGGTGATAGAGACCTATTTAGAATACCAACCCTTAGGATATGGGTGTATTTGTTTGGTCTTTTGTCTCAGGTCTGGCCCACAGCAGGAGGTATCTTGTCTCCCCCACAGTTGCAAGGTATCTGGGCTTCTGCACTGACTCCTTTGAGGACCTAGCGCTGTCTCACTGCCTATATTATTTCTATCTAACTCAGCTGCCTGCAACAGCACTAAGTAAACGTCCTATGTAACCATCACCACCACTATTTTTTTCCATAACTTTTCATCATTTCATTTCTTGGTTTTCTTTTCCTCAATGTACAATATGCTATTAATCCCATTCATTATAGTTTTCATTTCAGACAATTAAATGAAAAATACCTGTTTTTTATTAGTAGGCATGTCTCTTTTTACACTAATTCTTTCTTCCACTCTCCTGAACATGTGAATATATAGCTTATTTTAATGTTCTGGTTTGCTAACTATATCACCCAGAAAGTATAATTAAAAAGTATGATGAATGTTCAAATGAAAAGAAATTTATTACAGTAAAAGGCACACTGCCATTAATCCCCCCTCAAAATTTCTCGCCTCACTTTAGACATACTTGTCCCATTTTGTTCTTACCACTTTCTGAATCCTTTCTGGAAGTCTTTTCTTCTGAGTATTTTTACTTGTGCTGTCCTGGCTGCCTTGGTGTCCTAAACTCAATGGGTTCAAAACGTTTAAGATAATTTCTGTCAAATAAAAACATTACACTGTGTCATTATCCACCTTATTCACTGGATCTGGCAAAGTGGTGTGGCTTCTGGCTCTTCCCCAAAGTCAAACTGGTCATAAATGTAAATGTTTTGAGTGATCCAGCTGCCAGAACACCACAACTACAGACAGTTAGGAAAGAGGACTTCCTGAGTGATAAGAACATGGAGTAACTAAGAAACTAAGGGTCTATTTTGAGAGGGGTTAATAGTGATATAGGGAATGAAACTCTCAACCTACTGTATGTCTGGTACAAGTTCGTGTCCTCTAAAATCAAAGAATGAATAGGAACAGTGGAGATCAAGAGCAGAATATATTTATTGAAAGAAAGAAATCTTCTGTCTGAGAGAGAGAGACAGAAGGGGTCCCCAGTGGGTTGCCAAAGACTGTTTTTTAGGGACTTTTATGAAGCAAAACCATGAGGTGAGACTAGGCCGAGGTGGGGAAAACATCGGAATGCCCAAGGTGGACATAAGGTGGGACAAAACTATGGTTAACCAGTAAGATGAATTGCTCAGGTAAAATTGATTAGATTGGGGACAAATGAGAAAGCAAGTCATGTAACAAGTGGGCATGCTTAAAGAGCAGTGAGTCTTGCTGTAGGGGGTTGGAATGGTGACTCTTGGCTTCCTTAGGGTGATAGAGACCTATTTAGAATATTAATCTTTGGGATGTGAGTGTGTTTGTTTGATCTTTTGTCTTGAGGTCTGGTCCACAGCAGGATGTGTCTGTCTCCCCCACAGTTGCAAGGTATCTGGGCTTCTGCACTGGCTCCTTTGAGGACCTAGCCCTCTCTGTCTGCCTATAATATTTCTATCTAACTCAGTTGCCTGTAACAATAGCGATGTGTCTTCTACTGTATAACACATTTAAAACCTTAAGTATTCACCAAATGTTTTCATCTTTGCTCATATCTTGTATGTAATTTCTGGTTAATATTTATTGGTGGCTTTTTTCTTTCTTATGGTCATATTTTTTCTTTGTTTTGTTTTGTTTTGCTTTGGTACTGAGGCCTTCCCATTGACCTGTGCTATCTCTCCATCTTTTTTTTTTTTTTTTTTTCAATTTTGAAGCAGGGTCTGGGTCAGCTACCACACTGGTACTGAACTTTTGTTCCTGCTGCTTCTGGCTCCCAGACTACTGGAATTACAGATTCCTTTTACTTTCCAACAGCTGAGGGGTTTACCCAACATTATGAATTTTAAACTATTGAGTTTTATATTTTAGGGACATTCCTTTAGATATTTTGGGACATTTTTCTGGAGTGTAATTAATATGCCAGGAAAGAGCAGCCCGTAGTATAGACCTCAATCTACGCCACTACTAAGGACTCTCTCTTCAGTGCTTTATGAGTAAGGGAGTCTTAACCCCGGTGATTGGCTGGGAATATGAGCTGTTTTCTGCCCTAGGTTAGCTGCAGGGATTGCTTTCCCTGCCCTGGCCTGGCTGCAGCAGCTCTGTCACTAGCCCCATGTGCTGACCAGGGCTTAGCTATAGACTCAGGCTAACTCTGCTCATTTGTGCAGGGCTCTTTCTGTGCTGCTGCTCTCTTGTTCACTGTGACCCATGACTTCTAGCTGCACCAACATCCCTTATACCAGATTCTGTCTTCTCAATCCAGGGAGATCCTTGGGTTCGTTTGCCTTTCTTTTGTCTCAGTGGCAGCCTGGAAACTCCTCAAGCATCTGGGAGGATCCGGTATACTTTGTTTCTCTCCTCTGATGAATCACTGTCTTGTGCTACCTTTCACACAATGACTGAAAACTCTTACTTCATAATTTGGTGTGTGTTTTCAGGCTTACTTAAGAAAAAATATTAAATCTGATCCTGGAATAGAAGCAAAATCTCTTGACTGCTCATTTTATAATGTTTCAAATATTTTTAATTGATTGCTTACAGGGTGATTTTAGAGTGACCATATTCCTATTCATAATTCAAATGTGTTTTTGTTCATGTTAGTTAAGCAGCAGGTGTGCTGATATAAAATGATTGGGAATTTATGGAATATTATGTCTGAGAAAACCTTGAACCAAAATACTGATTTATGACCTCAAATCATAATTGCATTTTATGTAATTTCAATTGCCTTCAAGTCGAATGGATTTCATGTCTATGTTCTGGTTTGCAGCATGAGTGTATCTCTATCCATGTGGGGCAACCAGGTGTCCAGATTGGTGTCTTGAACATGGAATTCAGCCTCATGACCAGATGCCAGGTGACAAAACCATTGGCGGTGGGGATGATTCATTCAACACGTTTTTTAAGTGAGACTGGCTCTGGCGAGCATGTGCCCAGAGCAGTGTTTATAGACCTGGAGCCCACTGTGGTTGGAATGTGCTGAGGCCCCAGATGGAGGCCTACCTGGTGAAGGTGGGAGAGTCTTACTAAATTCTTACATCGTGTCTTTGAATTTCATAATTCAAAGACAAAGTGGAGATTGTCACACTGTTGCACAAGATTTTTTCCTGCTCATAGACATGGAAAAGTAAGTATAGAACATTTAATTTGATTTATCAAGATTAAAAACCCAAAGTAGTTTCATTAAGAAGTGAGAAAGAGTGAATACCTTTCAGTACCCCCAGTAGATAGCGGAATGTGACTTTACAGCCTGTGAGACACAGGCCACATGCGGTACCCTGATGGGATTGTTCTGCAGAAGACATGGTGATATGGTTACTGGCCAGTTTGTAAAGGAATTTTAAGTTACTTCCTTTGATTTAACAACAGATAGAAAAGAATTATGTACCTGTAGAATCACTCGTTGGAGTATGTGAGGGTTTTTTTGTCTTAATACAAGCTGGATCTACTCGTGTTTGTACCATAAATTGACTTTACCTTCCTAAAATCTTTAAGTGCATTTATGGTTTGCAGAGATAAAAAGAGATAGTGTTGACCTTCCATGCATACTGTGCTTTGTAGAATAAAGCCATCCCCAAGTGTGTACTCACGGTGAGTGCAATAAATCTGAAATACTCACTAAATTACTTGGTTTCTTTGCCAATGAAGTATGCATGGGGACCTACAGGGAGCTCTTGCACCATAACAGTTGATCACAGGGAAGGAAGATGCGGCCAGTAATTATGCCAGAGGCCGTTACACCATTGACAAGGAGATCGTGGACGTAATCCTAGAGTGGATATTTCAACTGCTAAGAAGGGCACAGGGAAGGCTTCATGTGGATGTCATTCTGTATAGAAGGGGTTTGACCTTGTGAAGGTCAGAATTGACTCCAGCTGAGTCTGCAAGGTCTTAATGTTTAAAGTCTGTTGGTGATCTTTATTGTCTGTTGTCTTTTGCTTCTAAGTGTAATGTGTGTTTATTATGGATGATTTGAGTCCATATGAATTTACAGAAATAAAAAGAAGTGAGCCTGGCCTGTTGGAGATTGGTGGCAGGATTTCTGCAGACGTTGGCTCATGTCATCGGATTTTTCAACAAAGCTTCCTCATGTTCCACAGCTTTGGGGGTGGCACCGCGTGTGGGTTTCCATCCCTGCTCATGGAGTGGCATTCAGTAGACTCTGGCAAGAAGCCCATGCTGGAATTCACTGTTTACCCAGCACCCCAGGTTTCCACAGCTGTGGTAGAGCCCTACAGCTCTATCCTGAGCACCCATACAACCCTGAAACACTCTGACTGTACCTTCCTGGTAGATAATGAAGCCATCTGTGATGTCTGTCAACACAACCTGGATATTATTGAATGCCCATGTACATCAACCTCAATCATCTGATTGGTCAAATCATGTCATCCATTACCGCCTCCCTGTGGTTTGTTGGAGCTCTGAATGTGGACTTGACAGAATTCCAAACAAACCCAGTACCATATCTCTATCCCCTCTTCCCCCTAGTCACCTATGCACCAGTCATTTCTGCTGAGAAGGCCTACCATGAATAGTTCTCTGTGGTTGAGATCACCAATGCCTGCTTTGAGTCAGCCGATCAGATGGTCAAGTGTGACCCTCGCCATGGTCAAGTGTGGCTGAGGTCACCAGTGCCTGCTTTGAGTCAGCCAATTAGATGATTAAGTGTGACCCTTGCAAGTACATGGCCTGCTGCATGGCCTGCTGTCATTTGGGGGATCGTGATCCCAAAAGATATCAGTGCTGCCATTGCCATCACCAAGACCAAACGTACTATACGCTTTGTGGATTGGTCCCCAGCTGGGTTTGAGGTAGGACTGAGTGATACCTAGTCATTGTATCTGTCAGGATTGCAGAATCATGCTACTCCTGAAGGAAGACTGCCACTTCCTTTGGGAGAGACTCACTTTTCATCTTAGCTAGGCTGCAAGGATAACACATATAATAATAATTTGCTATGTGTTTTATACTTTACCAAATATACCATGTATCTTTTTTTGCCACCTTTAAAGTTTATGGGAATAATGCTACCAGTATCTGATACTTTAGAAGACTGAGCAGGGCTGGGACTATTGATCAGTCAGTGGTAGAATGCTTACCTAGCATTGTGTGAGGTCTTGGATTCAATTCCCAGTTCCATAATTTTTTTTTAAAAAAGTGGAAGATTGAGTCTGAGACTCCTTTAAATGTCCAAAGCCTCTTGGGCAGCAACTGATAGTGTGAAAATTCAGAGATGTTCTGATTGCCAACCCTGGTCTCACTTCCCAGTTACTCCAATTACTGCTAAAGACATTTGTCAGGTTCTGTGATACCATTATGTGTGGTAGAAATGATGGGTTTTAGACTTTTCATGACTTTCTCACCTGATATTGCTGAATTTTAGACAACACTTGTATTTTTGTAAATGCAATTTTATATTCTTTTTTCATCAAACTGCGTCAAAGCCTGGCTTTAAATAGATCACAAGGGAACTGCTCTGCTACATACTATAAACAATATTTGAAATGTATATCTTAGTGTTGAATGTGTGGCAAAGGAAGATCTCTCTTCTTTTTCCAAATTGAACTGGGACGTCTCTCTCACACACAAAATCGTATTAAAAATTAGATGACCCTCTGTGTTTAAAGTTACAATGAAATGTCTACCAAGAGAAAAAAGCCATGTATTTGGAAGCTACATCATCTACTGTCAGGCTGTAGGACCTATTGCAATTACCAGGCTGAATGCCTCACTATACCTGTGTTTTACAACATTTTAACCTCTAGTTTGTTAACAACTCTTGTCCATGGTGATTTTTCCTGTATACAAAAGCTGTGGACCCCACAGTTGTAAACTGTAATGAGTTACTAAGATTTGGGAATTTGCAAGTTCCAGAGTCATTCTAGGTTGAAAATGACATGAAAAGAAGAGTCACAGGAATATGTACATTGTCCTAACTTGGAATGGCTGCAGCTTGGCTATTAGACACAACTTGTTGAACTCCGTCAGACCCACTTTACAGAAACACCCTGACGAAGACTGTCTGTAAAAATCTTTAAGGTGCTAGACTTAACATAACTCACAGAAAAAGGTAAAACCTACAACCAATTTCTCCAAACTGGAAATATTTATTAAATTTTATGTAGGAGGATTGCAAACTCTAGTTAGAGGTGATAGGTAGGAGTCGAAACCTTGCATTGTGTTCAGTTATCTGAAAATGTGTGTTCAGTTATCTGAAATAGAGCAGAGAAATTTCTTCTTAGGTCAGTAAGAGCTTTGGAAGGTGAAGACATCCAAGGAAGCCTCAGGTGCCAGGCACTGTGGAAGATACTGTGCCTTCCCGACATTTCTTTCCCCATGAGTTCCATGAGCCAATAGAGAGGTTGGTCTGTGGGATTAAAATAGTGTGGATGGCTGAAAACCCGAAATTCTCTTCTGCTTCCCCAGGCTATTTTTGTCGTATGAGGGATGTTCTGTGCATATTCTGTGTATTTTATCCCTCTTGTTCAGGTGATTTTGGTGGACAAAAGACTCATAACCACAGGCAAAAGATATATCTTCTTTTTCTATAAGTAGCAGACCCAGCGTACTGCACACAGGTGACCACACAGAACAGAAAACTGGTAGCACTGCCATTTGAACAATCTGGTTGACCTGGTCTTAAAATTGTAGAAGGATAGAAACTGAGCAGGGTGAGAAAGCCCTGTACCCATCTTCCTGCCCTGCCAACTCCCGTGGAGCATGGTTTTGTGCCTAAGTGCTGCTAACTACCATCTTCTCACCCGGGCAGGAAGGGTCCCTGCCTCAGCACATTCCCAGATATTTATCCTAATTTGGTGCCAGCGCGATGTTCCTCTGCCTGTCCACGGTTTTAGCCAAAGCGTATTACTGGATAGGATTCTTTACACTTAAATACATAGACTTAACTCACTTCTCTTTTTACTAGTTATGCAACATACTTTGGACTTACTTATGTACCAGGACAGGCTTCTCATCGTTTTACTGTTTAGATGTATAACAGTTTTAAATCATTCTCTATTATGAACGTTTGTTTCTAGTTTTGCGATTAAAAAAGGCTACATAGACATTTATTCATGCTCTTGTGTGGCTGAATCAGGAAGTGAGATTATGGGGTCAAAGGATATCAAATGTTGATAGATAAAGCAAAAAAAGCATAGTACCAGTTTTTACAGAGCATTGTTTCAGTAAACTGTTATTTATAAAACCAGGATAATCTTCACTGTTTGATTCCTGTCTCTGGAAGGTGGGCATTAACTGCCAGTCCCCCACTGTGGTCCCTCGGGGGAGACCTGGCCAAGGTGCAGTGGGTCCTGTGCATGCTGAGCCATCACTGTCATCGCTGAGGCCTGGGCCCGCCTGGGCCACAAGTTCCATCTCAGGGATGCCAAGTGGGCCTTTGTGTACTGGAAGGTAGGAGAAATCATGGAAGAAGGGGAGTTCTCTGAGGCCCGGGAAGACCTGGCGGTGCTGGAGAAGGGTTATGAAGTGGTGGGCGTGGATTCCATGGAAGCAGAGGCTGAAGAAGGAGCCTCTTCATTCCTGTCTTTCACTGTCTCCTGCCGTGCATCAGCATGGCTGCCTTCAAATCGTTTACGGTTAAAATTTCTGTATAAACCCAAAATCCTTGTTGTGCTTTCTATTGGCCCACAGGCCTATATAGATTCTGGAAAGTTGGTCTAGGCGCCATAGTCTGTTGTATTGGAATGGGGTTTAGAGACAGCACTGCAGAAACGTTTAAAAAACCACTGTTGATAGGATTTGATCTGAGGAAAATCATATTTCCAATCCACGGTTTCAACCATAAAGATTTACCAGTATATTAAAAAAAAAACCCTCAGTTTTCCATTGAATTTGCTATTTGGTAGCTTCTTCATTGATGAGGCATGTTGACTAAATGAAACACTTAAAAATGAAGTTCGAAGCTGAAGTCTATGGATAGAGACTGAACCCAAACCCTAACAACAACAACAGCAACAACTATATATGGGACAGTCCACAAAATCCCTGAAACTATGGGCCAAATGTAAAAAGCCTGCATTTTAAAGAAAGAGGTGTTAAGTTCTGTGTGGTGTGTATACTTCACAGACAGTCACACACAACACACCCAACTTGATGTCACTACATGGGTATTTGGAGACAGTTCTCCCACTTCCTGCTCACCCACTGCCACTTCTGCCCAATTTCTCTTCAAGGAAGGTCCTCAACCTGTATTCCTAAAAGGTCTGGAAATACATGTGTTTTCTTTCAGACTTCATAAAGGTCCAAGTGGGGAAGGTTACTGGCGTAAGTCACTTGACTTCTCCATAGCACAGCTAGTATTACTAGCACATGAAATTCATTATAAATGTTTATTTTTTTCCACAGTGTGAATTAAATTTGGTGTAGTGCGTTCTAGGCAAATATTTACCAACGAGATACTTCCCCAGCTCTTTTCATTTTTGACACAAGGTCTCTTAAGTTGCCAGGCTGGCCTTGAACTTTCAGTCCTGTCCTAGCCTCTTGCATAGCTGGAATACCAGGATGCTTCTCTACCCTGAGCAATCCTTGTGTTTTAATATGTTCACAATTGATAAGGAATGTCTGATCCAGGCTCTCAGCTTTTCTGAGAGGTTTAACAGAAGAAACAGCATGTGTCCTCTACTGGTAGAATGGTTGTGCCCAACAGGATGCCTAGACTGTCTCTCTCTGTCCTACATTCTGCTTGAGAAGTGCTTTCCTAAGCCCACCCACTTTGGGCACCCTGGTGGCACTGGGCTGTTAGGGCACCTCCTGGCTGGATCCTTGCCAGTGTGGCTGTGCCCACTAAGAGTAGAGCCACCTTTGTTTCTCCCTGAGAAGATGGAAGAACATGAGGGTCAGGAACTGGGGCAAACTCCACTGTCATAGAGCACCTGATGTATTTGTGTTCTTTGAATAACATTGACACATAAGCATTTATTCTAGCCAGGGATCCCACATCGGCTCAGTGTCCCAATGTGCAGAATGCCTCAATTATCAATTTTAGAGAAGGCCTCAAAAGTGTACAGGGGTGTTTTAGGTGTCCTAAAATCTAAGGAATGCTTTGAAAAGCCACACGCCATGTGCCCAGCAAGGGAAAGGTGAAGCCACCGGGTCTTACCCTGAAAAGCATGTGGGATGTGCCTGTCCCTTGACACATGGCAGGAGGGACGGGCCCCACTGCCTCCCCTCCAGTGCACGTTCACTCTGAACCCCCATCACAGTGCCTCAGTCAGAGTCTGACAGGCAGGAAGCATAGCACTTGCTGAGGACTGAAGACAGATTTCTGATTTTGGAATCTCTTGTGTATTTTTACTTCCTGAGTAACCTTTAAACACTGTGGTCAAGCCTCTTAATCTTGGGTTTAGCTACTGATTGCATGATCAGGTTCCTGCTGAGAGGTCTGAATACTTTAAACTGACTGATAGTCACTGACTATACCTGCTGTTTAATATATTCCTTGATCAATAATTTGTTTACTGTCACAGTTTTTGTGTAGATAGCCAGAAAAGTCTACAGCCACGCTTCAGCCAAAGCAGAGTTGACAGCATCTGCAAGACTGAGCAGACTCTGTGTGGACAACACTTGCCCAGGTGTAGGCTTGTTCACACCTGGATTCAGTCCCTCCATCATGGAGAACCATAGTCTCTTGTCTGGCCTGGGAAGGTCTTTCCTGCAGGCTTTGACCAGGGTGTGTGCCCCGTTTGACCCATTGTGCATTGGGTCAGTTGAGGCTATGCTGGGACCTTGGTATTATTTTTTTGCACTGATCAGTTCATAGTACCTTGGCTGAAATACTGAAAAATAACTATGTTATTAAATGTAAAAACCAGTCCTGGCCACAGTGCATTTCTGTGCCTCACCAAACTCCTTGAACCCCTCTTTGGAGACATACCGCAGGTGATCTCTTCCTTCACTGTCTGGATTCAGCACATGCTACAGCCCCTCTGTGTAAGCTGCCCTGATACTTTGGACTGATCATCCTGATATTGAGTACTTGTTGCTTTTTCCTTTTTCTACTGGCCTCAATCTAGGATGTATTTCATAATAGATCTTATATCATTAGTGAAAATAATTAATAATAAACCAAGCACTTCTCTTACAGTTTTCTAGAGAATTCTGAGTAGAAAACTGATGCCTGAACCTCTCTCTGCCAATAATGAGGTACTGGGGACCTGGTCTAGATCCTCAATCTCCCAAACAAGTGTGTGGAGAAGGCTTAAATAAATGATACAAGTGGTATGACTTTAGGGCTCTGGGAGGATCAAAACCCTCTGCAGAGTTCAGGGACTCTGGTGGCTAAGACAAGGAATGTCTCTGGTTGGACCGTATTTATTTAGTTTTCAAACAAGGAAGGGGTTAGAGCAGAAAACGCAGGAAACTGAACAGACCTGGGGAGTGGTTCAAGGACTTTTCCAAGTAACAGATTATGTTAATTTAGGAGAAGTATCTTAGGAGAAGATCTCCATGTTACATTTCACTACAGGAGTGAAATGCCTGCAGCTACAGTCTTTATTTAGTTCATTGGAGTTGGAGCCAGGTGTCCTCAGCTGTGACCTTATCTTGCCCTTTTTCTCTTTGTTCTCAGGTTGGCCACACCCTGGCCATGCTGCAACCCTGCACATGTGTTCAATTTCCAGTTTCAATGGCTTCCAACAATGAGGTCCTTGGCTCTTGGAGGTGTCAGTGGATGTCCCACAAAAGGTTTGAACTTCTAGGGAAAAATGTTCAGAACTTGGATTCTATCAATGTCATACAGTCTGGTTGTAGTGTTAGTCTGTAATTTTACACAGTGTTATAATCAGGAGAAACTGGCAAGAGGATTCAGTATTTCTGTGTTAATTCTTGCAGATTTATGTGAACCTATGATTATTTCAAAATTAAATGTTTAATTAAAAAACCACATATTCAGCAAAATTAAATGTCAGTTGTAATGTCAAGGTATAGATAGCTTCAATAGTGATTTACCACATATTGTAGAAGAAGAACTATCGATTCTATACAGAAATGAAAAACGGGAGTATTTCCCAATTCACTCTGTAAGACTAGTATTACCTAGTCACCAAGCCAGATAAAGGCATTGCAATTACAGAAATCTCCAGACCAATAATATCCCTCATGAATGTACGTGCAATAGTTCTAAGCAGATTTTTCCAGATGAAACAAAGTTTTGCTTTTAAAAAACTAACATCCAATCATAATAATTTTCATCAAACTCAAAAAGTAATTTCTTCAGTTTGTTCACAGGTTTCTGCAAAAGTAGTGCAGGTAGCATCATATTTAATGGTGAAAAATAATGTTTTCTCCACAGTATCAGGACAAATAAAAGATGCTTGTACTCGCCATTTTTATTTAATATTGTCTTAGGGAAATACCTAGCGTATTAAGTATGAGAAAGGCATCCACATTAAACAAGAAGTAAAATCATCTCAGCAGGTGAATAGGTAAACAAACTGTAATGTAACCCCACAGTGGAAAAAAGGAGACAAGTATCTTAATGGTATAATGTGAATAAATTTTAAAATGGGTGTGCTTGAAGCCAGATTAAAAAAGAGAATTAAGTGATTCAATTCATATAAAGTTTTAGAAAATGGAAAATAATCTATAATAATAGAAAACTGCTCCATCTTTAGTGTTAGGATGAGGGACACATGGTTAGGGATTAGGAAAAAGAGAGAGAGAGAGAGGCAGAGAAATACAAGTAGAAACTGGAAACCTTCAGGGTTTGTGAATATGTTCACTAGTTCAATTGTGATGATGGTTTCATGCATGGGTATATATATATATATATATATATATTTATATATGTTTGGGTATATATATTTTTATATATGTGGGTATATATATTTTTAAACTGTACTTTCCATGCAGTTTACTTATGTAAATTATATTTGAATAAAAATATTTAAAAGGAGAGAAAACAAGGATTGCTACAGAACAACTGAATAGATACAATTTTAAAATGTGGCAGAAGTTAGCCAAGTGTTGAAGTGCCATATGAACATTCAGCAAGAAAATGTGTGAATAGCCAACAGTCTGACAGAAGATATCATTAGCAGTGAACAAGGAAGGGCAATTTAGAACACACACCCAGTCCAATGGTAATATTATAAAGTTGGGTATTCCATTTTTCGATGAGGATGTGCAGGGGTGTCCTCTATGTCTGAAGATGACTTTCATTAAGAGTTATTCTGAACCAAATTTTTAAAGGAGGATTCAAACAGGAGGTCAGTGAAAGAAGGAGAGACAAAGACATCACAAAGCTAAGGGTGCAAAGGAGAAGCACTTGCATACTTTACATGGGAGTGAACCTTTTCTCAAGGGAGAGGCAGATTTTCTGTGAGAGTCAGGAGGCAAAGGAGACATTCAGAAAATTGAAAGGAGGTCTTGAGAATTTTTTTGATGTTCCAAAAGGCACACAGAAGGGTTTCTGAAATAGAGGGATAAAAAAAAAACCATCCAAAAACTGAATGGGCATAGTTGTATGAAAGGGAGGAATACAGGGATGAAGGTTGCCTTAGCCACCTTGACCTTCTTGAGGGACTGTTAAAAAGATATATAAGGTAAGTAATGAGATTCACTGTGACAGTCCCGGTGGAACTATGCCATAGCTGGAGTGTATAGAAAGGGGAGAGTTTTATCAGCGTCTCGCAGTTGCATCACTGGCATTGGACTAATTCCTCTGGATTCTTTTATGTGAAAGAGAAACTCTTCCATTTAAATCTTTTTGATTTGGGAACTTTTTATTATAAACAAGCAGACTGAATAGCATATGATCCAATTTGCTTTTTGTGATGCACTCAGAGTCCAGAAATCAGAATTTAATCTACTGTAGTATGTCATCCATTTTGAGTTCTGACAGTAAGGTAAATAGTCATAAAACAATTAATAGATCCAGAACCAATTTGACATAGTCCCTAGAGCCTGGAATTCCTTTTATAGAGACAGGGAAATTTTTCAAAGATGGTAAATTTGAGCCTTTAAGAGACAACCCTGTTACCACAAACCATCAAGAAATTGTTTTGGCTTGGCAAAATTAATAAAAGATACACTGTCTTGTATCTTTTATGCCAGTCACTTCTCTTTCATTGCCACTGATCCTGGGAAAGAGAGTTATAATGTGAGATAATTAAGCTGAAGGCTCTGTTCTGGACTGAGTATCCAAGTTGTTATGTTCAGACAAAGTTGCTCCGTAGGAGTAGCAAAATGCACAAACAACAGCAGAGGAGGAGAGTCACCAGGCAGCGCTGGGCAAATGACAGATGAGGCCAGCAGTCCTAGCATCTCAGCACATCTGCAACCTCCCTGCAGGAGTTACCCTTCAGTGCACGCTGAAGGAGGCCAAGTACCTCCGCATCTTGCTTCATGTCTTGACTTCCAGCTGCCTCACTAAATATGGCCATCATTATCGTGCCCAGAGAGTCAGCCTCCCACATGTTCAAGCTGGACTGAGTGTTTGATGGATGCTTTAATTTTGGCCTTGGCGAAAGTCAGCATACATTTCCATCAGGATCTAGCTGGAAATCTTCCCAGAGCAGTGGGTCCAGAGGTCATAGAGTCACGTGATGAATTCAAATCCTAGTTAATCCACCTACTGATTTCATGAGCCTGAATAAATCTCATAAGTGTTATGAGTCTCTGTTTCTTAAGTTACAAATAACCCAGAGTCACTGAAGAGTGAAGGAACACCTACTAAAAGCTAGAGGCTGTGTAAGAAAGGGTGAATAAAAATAAGACAAGACACAGTTTATTTCGCAAAGTGGCTCATAGATTGGTGGGAAAGACCTTGTCTATGCTGAGGATTCTCTTTTCCTTGTTTTGGAGAATTCAAGGAGATTATATACATGAAATGATTTAGATACCTAAAGAACGCAATAAATGTAAGTTGATGTCACTGCTCTTATAAACTATGATCTTACAAATCAATAGGTGTGTATCTAATGACAAACAAATGTGTGTGGAATGCTCTAAGACATGGTAGGAGTTTTTAGTGTTCATTTATAAAACATAATATAGTTCTTCATGTGGTGTCAGACCTACATTGTCCTCCACCCCTCTTATAAGTAAAAACAACTGCAAAATGTGCTGGAAATGCAACATCCTGAGATAAAGGGGTGTGTTGGGGGATGCTGGCCTGAACAACCCAGGTTCTTTTCCAATTCTTCAAGCCCTGAAATGGGATGCCCCTTGGTGCTTAGCTTATCTTATTGCCCCAGGATAAAGTCCCTGGAGGCAGACCACTTTCTGAGGTCTTTCAGCTGCAGTACAAGAGAGGCATGAGTAGATAAGGCTCTGCCTGTCGTAGTCAGCTTTCCTGAGTGATGAGGTATAGGCTGGTGACAATAAATTTTAGGCTTCTGTTTTCTCTTGCTGCTAATATCCTAAATAATAAAATCACATGTCTTGGTAATACTTTCAAGAAACTAGTTGTATGTGTGTGTCTTCTGTCTCACAGGATTTGGACAAGTTTTTAACAGGTGCTTAGTAAACCTGCTTCACAACTTCTATTTGTTTCTCGTTCTTTTTCTTACCAGTGGAAGAATTGCCTCATCTCACTTGAAGATTGGCCAGTCCATGTGACTGGCTTTGGTTAATGGAGTATGACTAGCTGTGTTAATGTGTTATTTCTGAACCAAAATGCTTACTTGCTGGTGAGAAAGTCCTCAGTAGTCGTATCACCTGCCGTGGGTGATTGAGCATGCCTTGATCAGCAGGTGAAATCTACAAAATGCCAAAGTCTTTGTGTGTCTGGATTGCTGAGTTGCCACATGGAGAACATTTTACCCTGGAGGTTTTTCCAGATCTGCTCTGAAATTTTCACAGTGATAAGGTATTTTTGACTGAATAAATGTGCTGAAATTTGGATGTTGTTTTATTGTCTCATCATAGATTATATTAACACAATATATTTGTACCTCTCAAGTATCAGTTTGGTGAAAGGACCACGTAAACAATCCCTGTTGAAGCCAACCTACTACTTTACAGTGGAGTAACTGAACTGTTTTTATTCACTTGAGAGTATGGAGATGACTTTGCCTGCAGCCCAGTGGCCAAAACCACAACTCAGGTCTGGAAGAGGCTGCCTGTTCCTAAGGTCCTCAGAAAAATCACATTAATCAACTGTGCAAAGGTAATATTACTGAAACTCTATCAGTAAACTCTTAAGTCCTGGATTTGCCATTCTTAGATGTTTTTGAACTTGAACAATTAATGTTACTCTGAATTTCAATGTCTTCAACTACAAAAGAAAATATTTACAGTTCATATCCATCAGTGTTGATGTTTAAATGAAATCAAATATATGCAAACCATTTAGCCTGATTTGCTAGTAAGCCCTCAAAAATGGAGGATTATTATTGGTGATTTGTTTTGTTATTTCTGTTTCTGTGAGCAAAAGTTCTAAATGAAATCCAAATCTTTCTTTACCTTGTGGTTAATTGCATGCTTGTGCCTTCTGTCTCAAAAAACACTTTTTATCTCCATT